>CM054128.1:5784932-5815683 GCA_028751855.1 Ambrosia trifida
GAGCTTTTAAGGAGCCGATCTTGAGTAGCTCACGAGCGGCTGGAATCTTTTACACCACTATTTGTCCCCTCTAGTGGATATGCTACCTCCGTTCACTTTTTAACTTCAGTTAACCTTCTTGATTCCCCTTGCTGGCCTTCGTCTGCAGGTCCCTTCTAGTCAGAAACATGTGTCTTTTGCTTGGGATGAGAACGATTGGAGAAACTCACGTAGCCAAAGCAAATCCATCATAAAGTCGAGAGATTTCTTGTCCCCTAGGTTTACTTCTGGTAAGGGAAGTTTTGTTAAACATGCTGTCAACTTTTCAAAAGTCTGGACCAGTGAACAAGAACTGAAAGGCCGTCACGCATTATCCAAAAAAAAAGTAACCATCTCAACCGTGATCTTAGTTTTCTTTTCAGTTTGTATGCCAAGGTGCCACATTGATCACTCTATCCTGCTTTGATCTGCCAGGTTGTTGAAGACAGCATGATCTGCAGTATCTGGCGCCCTATCTGCCCAGACGGGTATCTTTTAAATCTTATAATTCTAGGATTATTTTTAATCTGTTAGAAACAAATTTAAAAACGATATATCAAACAATGAACTTGTTCAATCATCATGCCCACACAAGATTATTTAAACATACCGTCTTGATTTATGGTAATGTTCCAAATTTAAAAGCAAAAATATTTCCTTTGTACTGCGGAGATATTCATCCATGTGGTCAAAGTAATTTACATATTTTAATGTTCCATTTGTTCAATAAGAGGTTGAAATTCCATAAGCTTCTTTTGGGGGAACAAAAGTTTTGTTCCATTGGCCAACAAACTTTTCCTAGATCGTAGGATTCTCATGTGTTCGTTATAGATTGAAGTTTCAGCTTATCTTTATTAGGATTCTGGTATATATATACAAATTAATTATGCACAAATGCATCTTTCAGATATGTATCAGTTGGTGATATAGCCCGTATTGGAACCCACCCTCCAAATGTTGCTGCAGTGTATCAAAACACAGATAGACGCTTTGCACTTCCAGTAGGCTATGATTTGGTATGAATTTTACAAACTCTTGTGACAGAAAATGGGATGCCATTTTCAATTCTATTAATCAAACGTTCCATTTCCATATATTTGGATGCAGGTTTGGAGAAACTGTGCTGAGGATTACACAAGCCCGGTATCAATTTGGAGACCGCGCCCTCCAGAGGGTTATGTTTCTGGAGGTTGTGTGGCTATATCCAGTTTTAAAGAGCCAGAACCAGATCTTGTGTACTGCATGGCTGAGTCAATTGCTGAAGAAACCACATTTGAAGAACAACAGATTTGGTATGCACCCGAGTCGTACCCATGGACATGTTGCATTTATCAAGTACGTAGCCCAGCTCTTCATTTTGTAGCCTTACGCCAGCCCAAAGAAGAAGCCGCCTGGAAGCCTATGAGAGTTATTGATCAATCATCAGAAGCTTCTACATCATCATCAGTAGCCCCTTGATGTCAAATTCGCTGTTTATGTTAGAAAAGAAACTGTTAAATGTTCTAAAGCGTGTACAGAAACTTTTGGCCCTGTTTTTGCTATTTTTAGGATTTTTGGTTTTGGTACAGGAGGTAGGCGAGTTTTCTGTAATAAAGGCAATAAGATTTGAAACAGAGGACAATATAGGGGCATAGGGCATAAGGCTGCAAATGATGTGTAGATGGTTTTAACATGCAACAGTGGCAATTTATATGCCCATGAAAGTTGAATATAACCTTTTTTTATTCATGGTCAAAATTCATACGAGATTTAATCGAGTACATGCTCGGGCTTGGCCTGTTGACGGGCTTGAAATAATAATGAGCTAAGATCGAGCTTAAGGGGTTGGATGGAGTTTTTCGTCGAGCTTTTGTAGACGTATGATAAATAAATATCTATACCATGAAATTTACAAATTACGTTATTTCTCTGAATACTCAAATCTTGAGTTTGCATGGTGAAGGCTTGTCAGTAGGGCTGCAAAGGAACCGAATGAACACGAACAAGGCCTTGGTCGTTCATTTATTAAACGAACGAACATAAACGAACTTTCCGCCGAACGGTTCATGAACTGTTTGCTGAAAGTTTAGTTCGTTTGCAGCCCTAAGTGTTACTGTATTATGGATGTAGTTGTTTTTGTATTTAAGCCTAGTGTAGTAGCACATGACTCACAGTCAACTTGATTTTGTAAAGACCGACAAGAACAGTAACCCATATTGTTGCAATTTTTATTGAAAAAAAAAAACTAAGGTTTGAATTCAAAAGCAAATTGAAATCTTATGGTTTCCAAAATAAGTAATCTTGTCGTGAAAGTAAGTGTTGGGGGCACAAATATCTACAGGGATATGATATTTTTTGTTGCTTCAACTTTTGTGTTTTGAGTTTTTCTTCGAATAACTACAAAACGCTCTAGATATTTTTGTTTATTTTCATCTAACTCTAATAATGTTGCAATTTTGCAATTTGTCTAATCTCATCCTTTAATGGATGTATAATTGTAGTTTTACATGGATATAGCCCTTGTGTCATCGATATCAAACACTTGACTCGTTTCTTTTTTTCATTTCAAAACTGATTAATCTTTTTTTTTTCTCTCAATTCAAAACTGATTAATCTTTTTCTCTCAATCAATAAATACTTTTAATATGATGTTGCACCTTAATAGACACTATGTCCAACGGGTCAATTTGTACTTGCTTGTGACATACTTACTCCTCAACAAAACAGAGTAGTTGAGACGCTATGATTCTCCTATCGACAATGTTGGATGCCAATATGTCACGAGTGTATTCACCTTTATCCATAATAGGATCGGAATTCTCAATCATTTGGGGAGGAACAAGCACTTTGCGACCTGGGCTTTAGGTAGTGTAAGCCTTTCTTTGTCTATATTTTCTTACTATATTGGAGAATGGTTAGGGACTCCACAAAGATAATCAGTGTAAAGATAGTGTATTGTATGGATTATGAATAAAGATTACAATGATATAAATAGAGATTACAGATAATTACACACTAATACCCTCTGATATATAAACATGTCTAAGACTGTCTAATACCCCCCCCCCCCCCCCCCCCTTAAGCTAAGCGTGGGAAACAAGCTATAGCTTGTCCCGTAATGTCACAAATTTGTCAGTGGATAACGGCTTTGTAAAAACATCAGCAATATGATCACGTGTAGAAATAAACTGAACCGAAAGACGCCCTTTAGCAACCTTTTCTCACACAAAGTGAAAATCAACCTCAACGTGTTTCATACGTGCGTGGAAAATTGGATTTGTAGACAAATATGTGGTTCCCAAAATGTGCACCACAGTATTGGAGCAGATTTCACGGGTACCCGAAGTTCGCGCAGTAGAGACTCAAGCCAAGTAAGCTCCGCCACCGTGTCAGCTAGTGCTTTATATTCAGATTCAGTATATGATCGAGATACAGTTCGTTGTTTCCGAGCTGACCAAGATATAAGATTTGAACCTAGAAAGATAGCAAATCCACCCATGGATCAACGATCATCTAGGCAACCAGCCCCATCCGCATCTGTATAAGTTTGCACTAGGGCTGTAAATGAACCAAACGAACACGAACAAGGCCTTGTTCGTGTTCGTTTGTTAAGGAATTAACGTGTTCGTGAATTGTTCATGAACGCTTACCGAACGAGATTTTTTGTTCGTGTTCGTTTGTTAAGGAAATAACGTGTTCACGAACTGTTCATGAACACCTACTGAACGAGATTTTTGTTCGTGTTCGTTTGTATTTATTTTCTAAATTTAGGTGTCGAAAAAAAAACGAACACAAATGAACGTCAACGAACACAAATAGGCATTACTGAACAAAATCGAGCACAAAGTAACACATTAAATTCTGAAAATTAGCATTTTTCATCGCTAACATTGTCCGCCCAGAATATACTAATCCAATTACTCAAATATACGTAGCATAATCTTGATCACATAATGTCTTATAAAAACGCAGAGGTATCATATTAAACCTGAAATCCTCGTTTAATCCACCAAAAATAAAAGTTAATCACAATAGCTAAAGTAATATTAACATGTGATACACTAATATATGTTAAATAATCTACCAGTGGGAAATTTGAAGTACTTAAACTAAATATAAAAAATTAAAAACCCTAATGAACTATCGAACACAACAAACATAAACGAACACGCTACCGAACGTTCACGAGCATAAATGAACGAGCGCGGCCTATGTTCATGTTCGTTTGTGTTCGTTAATTTATTAAACGAACGAACACAAACGAACTTCCCGCCGAACAGTTCACAAACTGTTCGCCGAACGTTTGGTTTGTTTACAGTCCTACATGCAAAGTAGAGCCAGAAGCTCTTTTGAAAAGAAGACCATGATTCAAAGTACCTTGTAGATAGCGTAGAATACGCTTGACAACAGACCAATGGTTTTCTGTCGGGGAATGCATAAAGTAATAAACATTAACTTTTTCTAGCACCAATGTTTTAGACTTGATCTTTTGTGATGTTTGGAGCCCTTCTCCAGTTAAATCTTTTAGTGGTGATTGCATTTTTTGTTATGTGTTGATCTTTTTACTAGATATGTGTGGATTTTTCCGCTTAAACATAAATATGACGTATGTGCCACCTTTAAAACTTTTCATGCAATGGTTGAACGTCAATCCAAATAGATTGGGGAGGGGTAAAACGCATCTGACAGGAAAGGTATCCAACCCCTTATAAGGAAGCTTTCATTCTCATTCCCAATCGATGTGGGATATTACATCCACCCCCCCCCCCCCCCAGGGAGCCCAGCGTCCTCGCTGGCACCGTACCAGATATTCTCTGCTTTCGCTGTCGGCACGCCCTCAGGCACTAGCCCCTCACGGATTGAAAACGCATCTGACAGGGAAGGTATCCAGCCCTTATAAGAAAGTTTTCGTTCCCCTTCCTAATCGATGTGGGATGTTACATCTCTCCTCCTTCCTCTCTTCTCTAGGCATTATTCACCGTCTCTCATATCCTCATACCAGTGAATAAAACGGGTTTGTTGAGAGACGTCACCGACATGTAGTGGAAACGGGACTTATTCTCCTTGCTCAGTCGGGTGTCCTAAAACATTTTTGGAACTTTTCTTTTGACACAACTGTTTACCTAATTAATCGAATGCCATCTTGGGTGGCTTCCAAAATTTCACCTTTTGAACACCTATTTAAAATAGGGTTTGGCTCTGATACCAAGATAATCAGTGTTAATATATTGTGTATTGTATTGATTATTAATAGAGACTACAATGATATAAATAGAGATTATAGGAATAGATTATTATACACTAATACAATCTAATATATAAACATGTCTAAGACTGTCTAATACACAATATTCGGCTCACACCACCGGAAGTATCCTATATCGCTAGTAAGGTGTCTTAGTTTCTACTATTTATATTGAGCGGTTTTAGATTGAGGTAAAACACATCTTTCACTGTCCCGAGATACCAATACTCACGAACGTCCCTATTCAATGTTCTTATGACCTTTTTTTATGTTTACGCTAATGTTAATTGGTTGTTTAGATGACGGCGTTCTATAAAGCAAAATAGAGTTATGCGATAGAGCTGCTCAATCTAGCACGAAGGCTAATCAACATTGCATTTTTGGCACATTTTACGATAGAGTTGTGCGATAGAGTTATCAGTGTTGTAGAACTCGCTCCGGTGGGGTACCGACTAGGGATTAATCGGGATTAATCAGATTGGATTTTTATAGAAGTTTAGGGACCAAATATAAACTAGTGAATATGGAAGGGGGTTAAATATTAAAATACCTAAACTTAAATAACCCTAATCACCCCCATCGTTCACCATATCCCGTTTTTCCTCCCCGTTCCTTCTTTCATCGTAAGGAACCATTAGATGCGACTAGGGTTCATGGAGTTTTATTGATTTTGCTTCTAAAATGTGGATTATCATCAAATTTTGAGGTTAGAACTTGTTTTATTTGATCGATTTGCTCCAGTTTTGACCCGTTCAAATTCATTTTTTACCTAATTTTGAGTTTTTTAGGTCTGACTATTAGTGATTATTTATTTGACTAATCAGTGATTAATCGTGCACTGATTAATTGAGTGATTAGCCTAAAATTAATCAGTAAAGTGAGGACAAGCGATTAATCACCGATTATTAATCACTAATTAATCGGTGATTAATCGGGATTTTTACAACCTTGGAGTTATGAACTTATGATAAGATATTATATGCTACACGAGAGCTTTAGATTCCTATGCCTTCTCCACCTACTAATTTGTGTTATGATATTTATGTGAGCTTTATATGATATTTATGTGAGCTGCCTCGCAGTCGACCTTTGTGTTAACACATGTCGATCACCAAACACTTGCGGGACATGGTGTTTTGTCTTTTGTAAAAATCTTCATAGTGCTATGTTAATAATTCATCTCACCTTGTTGATATTATGATGAAGGGATTACTAGATTTTATCAGCGATAAAAAGTTGTATGGAACGGAGAGTGTTTACGTATTCATCTTGAGGTAACCACAAGTCCAAAAGGCAAAGTCACAAATGTAGATGCCAATTTAGGGGACCCTTTTTAATTCAAAAGATTTTGAAAGCGATTAATAAAATTAAAATTTTCGAAAAGAAAAATGGTGTCTTGTCTCAAAAGTGTGAAAAAGTGTGAAAAGGAACAAGATTTTACTATTAAAAAAACTAATTGTTTACTCGAATTTAAAGTATTAAAAATAAGTGTTTTCTACATTTACTATAGGCTGTGTTTAAATGAAAATACATATCTTAAAACATTATTTCCATTCCCCGTATTTTATAAAGTGGACATTGATAGTAAGTTAAGCTAGTTAATTTTTTTGAACGTCCAACAAAGTCCTATTTATGCGGAAAGATTCATAAGCAACCAGCTAAACACGCCCGTGATCGCAAACAGTGTTATCGTGTTGGTAACCCGGTCTGTCACTAATTCCAAAGGACACCTAAGTTTGTATTTTTATTCCATGTTTACAATTTTAATGTTTGTGATATATCATCGTATATTCTTCAATTGTATTTCAAAATTTCAATTAGCGTTGACCCTTGGAATTCCCCATGACTTCACTCCCTAAGACTTAGGAGATTCATAGGTGCCTAGAATTCAAATAATTTTGAACTAGAGTATACTCCACACCTCCTAATTTGTATCAATCGTTATTCATGTGTCTTTTTTAGTCTTAAGTAAATCATGATTAACTAAAATGACTTGATGAGATTATTAGAAACAACAATGATATACGTATTCAATAGAATTTAATATTTTCTATACGGTACTGATTAATAATATGTAAACTCTATATATACTTATATAGAACTCTAATGTAATCATTTTACATGGCCAATAAACAAAACTATTTTCATTCAACATGATATCTGAGTAGGCATCATCGCTATCAAGAGATTGTGTGCTAGATGTGATCATGGGAGAGGGCAAAGACTTCGAGTTAGAATACGAGCACAAAGTGGCACTTCTAGCTTTCACCGTAAGCTAATCGGTTTCCCAATCCTTTACTGAATTTGAATAGGAAACTCTTGCTAGAAAATATTAGTGAAATTTTCATGTCCAGTTAAGCATGTATTTTTTTTATCCATAATAATCAGATTGTTGACAATGATACATGAACCTTTTGAAACACTCCATATAAAAAATAGTAATACACATACAGAGGTAACCAATTTTAAGTAGAGAATTGTACAAACCGTAAAAAACCCTAATTATCTTATTGTGCACTATATATGTGTTAATTCTGCAAACACATAAAAGAGATTTGTGTACCATATTTCTTTTTTAACGGTAAATTTGGATCATTGACAGACAACTAGTAGGGCCGTCTCCGAAAATGTCAAAAAAAAATTGGGCCTTGGGCGAAAAAGAATTTGGGCCCAAAATTTTGTAAAGATGAATGAATTATAAAAAAAAAATGAGTATAGTGCTAGAACCAAGGATTGAACTTGAGACCTCTACATTAAATTAACAGGGTTTTTCCAACTCCACTAACAAGACTATAATGTATAAAACATAAATATATATCCTAAATATAGAATTTAATATATACACGCATATTTTAAAAAAACGTTCGGGCCCATTTAAGGGTCGGGCCCGGAGCCGGTGACCACCCGGCTCACCCTCATAGCCGGCTCTGACAACTAGAGTATCATAACGCCACCAGTAGAACTATCTGATTATATCCATTGATCTCCACTACGCAATAATACCTACACACCAATTTATGAAGAAAGTAAGAAACCCAATAAATTTGGAAAAAAAAAAAACCACCTTATGAGAATCGAATCCAGGACCTAATGGTCTCTAAACCTTATCTCATCCCAAAATATCAATAGGCTATTATGCCATGTGTAAGTCTGAATGACACTTAACCAACGTTATGCAAACCTACAAACATGGGTCGTTTGAATGGGGTAGCAAGTTTTACAAGACATGCCTTTAAACTATATACATATGTCAAAAGTGCCCCTTAAGTTATGTTGTTGTAATTGAAAGCCACAAATAAAGTCTAGCACGAAACATGTGGATGCGGCTTATTTAAAACGAATGGTGCAAGGCAGACGCTGGCCACCATATGATAAATTCATTTTATCATTATTCGGAAAAGTGTCATTTTTTCCAAAAGACAACAAATGGTGTGACCAAAATGTAACAAACTTTCAAAAATAATATAAACTTTCCACGTAATATTTCGAATTCTAGCCATTCAAATATCTTTGAGTTATATTAATTTACTTCAACGACTATGCCTTATTATTGTAAATTAAAAGTACTATATAATAATACTTGTGTCGTATTTTATTAGTAATAAAACTGAAATGTGAACATATAGGACTTTTATTTTCTTTTGGTAATTCTAATTTATATTTAATTAATTTAGACTAGGATTAACAGGGTATATAATATTTTATTTTATGGTGAAATGTTTTATGTGGTGTGGATGAAAAAGAAGATAAGGTCTAATTTATATCCACCAACCAAAAACAAAAGTGCCAACACAAATCCACGTAGGAATGACAAGAACATTATATACCAGCTAGCTGTTCAATAAAACAAAATGTGTAGAATTATAACCTTAATTTGACCTGACACTACATATTTCTACATCCTAGGTTTCATTCTAATTAATACCTCACTAATTATAACTATAACCGAATTATAACTAATCTTCCTTATTTTATCAAACCCAGCTTATACTTATTTTTTTTTTCCAATATAGTTGACCCTCGCTTAATAGTTTATACATACATACATAAATACATACATACATACATACATACATACATACATACATAAATACATACATACATACATACATACATACATACATACATACATACATACATACATACATACATACATACATACATACATACATAAATACATACATACATACATACATACATATTTCAATAGATAAGGTCCCAAAAATATCCCAAATATACCACCGTTGATGCACGTGGAATATGCTATAATTGGGAAAAAAAAAATATCTAAACAAGTTTATGAACTAAAAGAAATTGTAATTAAAATATAAATTAATAACAAAACGATAAAATTTTATTTTCTAAGCCAGATTACGATATAGTTTGAAACACTTTTATTACGTGTGCTCGTTTTTCCGTTCTGTCCAGGCACTTGCCTATCGGGCCATATCGCAGCCTTTGGTCTTTGCCTGCTTATGACTCGGTCTGGGAAAGCGATGACAAGGAGCTAGCTAGGAAGCGGTCCATATGTTCATATTAGAGAGGAAAAATATAAATAATTGACGATAATATAAAATTATGAATTTTTATGAAGTTAGAATGAAATAAGCGAATTCGTATGCTTTCTCGCTACAAGTTAAGTGTTTGATATACGTAACTATCGTATTAAAAATCTAGGTTTTTCGTAAGCTTAGATTTTTAGGGTTTGTTCTATTAATATATTTTTTATTTTTAGCAAAAAACTAGTATTGAAGTTGTGGATAAATTACAATAACTTGGTGTTAAAAATGATATAAATTAACTAAAATATATATGTTAATTAATTATATAGTAATACTAATAAAATGATAACCTATAATAATAATAAAACTAAATAAATTACTTGGGGTTAATGCTTACGCGTTTCTTGAAAATATAGGCCAACTAAAGTTGATATTTTGTGCACTTTTCTCTAATTCAAGGACCCACACATATTGTCTTTTATCCATATATCATTTATAAAATACCTTCACACCCTTCATTCATTCCCACATTCATTTTTCTTTCAAAAACAAAAAATGGCCTTAACTCTTCGTTCTTCCACATCTTTTATAAGCTCAAAAGACATCAAGACATTTAAATCCCTAGAAGATTTCTCCGGCGCCGTATGTTTCGCCCATATCAAGCCTACGCCACGCCGTTTGAGGGCGAAAAACTCGTTACAAGATGCCCATATCACACGTGAAAAGGTCACGTCACCTTTTGAAATGTTTGATGAACAAAAGGAAACGTTTCATGCTTTGTCAAGCAGCCACCATACGAAAAACGACTCGAAGGTCCCCGTGTATGTGATGCTGCCTCTTGATACGGTGACTTTAGGTGGGCACTTGAACAAACCAAAGGCGATGAACGCGAGTTTGATGGCGTTGAAAAGTGCAGGGGTTGAAGGTGTAATGGTTGATGTTTGGTGGGGTCTTGTTGAAAAAGATGGACCAATGAAGTATAATTGGGAAGGTTATGTTGAGCTTGTGAACATGGTGCAAAAACATGGATTAAAGCTTCAAGCTGTTATGTCTTTTCATCAGTGTGGTGGCAATGTTGGTGATTCTTGCAGGTATCTTTTAATTAATTTATTTATTTATTTATGACCTTTTTTTAATTTCATTCTATATATATTTTTGTTTAATGTTGTTAATATGTAATAACTAACAATTGGTTGAGTACTCTTGTAAGACATAGGTATACAATACGTGAAAGTAAATGTTTTAAAAGATCATTGCTTATACTTAAAGAACCAAATTATAATTATTAAATAAATGTTAACAAATATTTCAAGTTATTTAACAAGAATTTTTTTTAATTAATATCTCTTCATTTAATGACTGTCAAATTGCATTAAAACAGGCAGACTGGTAACAAGATTAATTATAATTGTGTGTAATAGCTTAAAATCACATGATGACAATTGTGTTTTGAACATTTTAGCATCCCATTACCACCATGGGTTCTTGAAGAAATCAGCGGAAACCCGGATGTTGTGTACACCGATAAATCGGGCAGGAGAAACCCGGAGTACATCTCCTTAGGTTGCGATTCGTTGCCGGTTCTTCGGGGAAGAACTCCCATTCAAGTGTATTCCGATTACATGAGAAGTTTCCAACAAAAATTCAAGAATTATTTGGGGAATGTTATTGTGGTAATTAACAACTATCTTTGTTTGTTTGTTTGTTTTAATTTTTTAAAGATAATTTAATATTTAGTTTATGGATAAAATGATAAATAAATGGACTGAAATTTATGTTGAATATTCAGGAAATTCAAGTGGGCCTGGGCCCGTGTGGGGAGTTGAGGTATCCATCTTATCCAGAAAGTAATGGGACATGGAGGTTTCCAGGAATAGGAGAATTCCAATGCTACGACAAGGTATTTTTCCCAACTCTTAATTTCCTTTTTTAGAATTTATTCGCTAAAATCTTTAGTTTGTGAAATGTTTTGGAATTGAAATTGGAATTTGTAAAAAAAAAAAAAAAATTGAATTTTTAGAAAAATTAGAATTGATTTAGAGCTTAAACATTCTAATAGAATTCGGAATTTGTTAAAATTGAAATCGTACTTCCATTATTAATGTGTTTGGTTAGCAAATGAATCGTAATCAATTACCAGGCCGCCATACCACCAACCCGATCGTCGATCTTGTTGCGGACCACCGTCCCTACCAGCCAACCCGACCCAAACGCATCACTCCACCGCAGACCGCAGTCGCCCTGACTCAAACCTCCGACCTTGACCCGACATCGCTTACCCAACCCTAGCCAGCTAATCCAACCACAACTCAATCCGGACCTGACCTACACCGCTGACCTAACCCGACCTAATATGGGTATCCGACTTTGATCCGACCAGCATCGCTAGCCCATATCGACCCAGAGGTGGTGGAAGATTCCTTTAGTTAAAAGAATTTGAAGGAACTCATTTCCAATTCCAATTCTATGTCCTTTGCCAAAAAAAATAATAATAATAAAATAAATTAAATCTCAATTCCAACAAATTAGGCAAAGCAAACACTTTATGAGTTGAAATTCAAATTTCAATTAAAGTGAATTTCAACAAACCTAAAGCACCTTTAAAACCTTAAATCAAGTCGAGTTTAAATAAGCTCAAGCCTAAACATAAACCTGTTTAGTAAAATCAGCTCGAGCCCAAGCAACCCGTATCGCGCTTGGGCTCTCACAAATTCATTCAACCTTAAACCACAAGTCTAATAATCAACATGTTTTTCATCCAACAGTACATGAAAGCATCACTGGAAGCAGCAGCAGAAGCAAGGGGACAAAAAGACTGGGGAAAAACCGGCCCCCATGATTCCGGCCACTACAACCAGTTCCCAGAAGACACCGGCTTCTTCAAACGAGACGGCACATGGGACACCGACTACGGCCGTTTCTTCATGGAATGGTATTCCGGCAAACTCCTACAACACGGCGACACAATCCTAAAGTCCGCCGACAACATATTCAACGGAACCGGAGCAAAACTCTCAGCCAAAGTCGCCGGAATCCATTGGCACTACAAAACAAGGTCCCATGCAGCTGAATTAACCGCAGGATATTACAACACACGACATTCCGATGGGTACTTACCTATCGCTAGAATGTTGGCGAAATACGACGTAGTTTTGAATTTCACGTGCATGGAAATGAGAGACAATGAGCAGCCACAGCATGCAGAGTGTTCGCCTGAGGGATTGGTCCGGCAGGTTAAGATAGCGGTCAAACTCGCCGGAGTTGAGTTGGCTGGAGAGAATGCATTGGAAAGGTATGATGGTGCAGCTTATAGACAGGTTCAGGAGACGAGTAGGTCGGATTCGGGTAATGGGTTATGTGCATTTACGTTTTTAAGGATGAATAAGCGGTTGTTCGAGGCCGAAAACTGGCGGGAATTGATGAGTTTTGTTAGGAGTATGTCGGAAGGGGGGCGGGTCGGGTTGCCGGAGAGTGATAGGAGCAGGACGTCGGATTTGTATGTTCGGTTTGTTGATCAGAAGACCAAGAGGTTGAAGGATGATAATAAGGAGGCTGTGTTGGTGTAGATATTATTATTATGTAATTAAAGGATGAATATTAGTGGAAGCATATAGTAGTTTCACAAGACATAAAGTTAAGTTTAGTGTAAGGAAATAATGTAAGTGCCTGATGTTTAAAAGGTGACTTATATTATTATTAGTTTTTCATGCATCATGTTTTATTATTATGGATGTTGTCATGTATTGTTTTTAGTGTATCTTTGGTTTATATTACTCTTGAAAATGTTAGTACATATATTTTTTTTTGTATTTTTAGAGGTTAAAATGTACAGTGACTAGTAAAGATACATGTTTTACATCGATTGAAAACCATAAAATGAAATTTACATCGGTCGGTATCGTTGTGGCGCGTTAAACAAGCGGAAAAAAAAACTAATGATTTGAAAACTAGAAGAAAAGTCTTTAAAATGTTGCAGGTGATATCAGCGCTTAAAAACCGGCTTGAAGGATGGGGAGATTCGAAGTTGTGCTTGTTTGGTATGAAGTCAAAAGTGGGACTAGGTGGGCTAGAACCCCAGTTGTTTAAGGGTTTGATTTAAATGCTATATCCCTAAAACGTTAGGGAAAAAGGAAAGCTAATGGTTGTCGCATGGACTAATGAGTTGTCATCACATGGCGGTTACCATAGACGTAAACATGGAAATGTAAACACTGGTAGATCTTGAAATTTTAGACAGTGAGTAAAAAGTTTTAAGGAAAAAATAGGAGAGCCAGACTCAATACATATAAAAATATTGATAAATTTTAGTAATGGTCATGATTGTGTAAATAGAATGCATGTAATAAACACTTTGGGACTGTTTGGTTGATTAAGTGTTGAATCGTTAAGAGGTTTGAATGGTTAAGAGGTCTAAATAGACAAATAGTTAAGTGTTGAATAATTAAATTGGACCTCTTAACGGTTAGTTTTCTTGTCTCACATTGATAGGAGAGCCTCATTAAGGTTCAGTCTAGTTCAATGCTTAATGGTTTAGCTACATCCCAAGTCCATAAGACTATTTGGTGTGCCCCCCTTTTCCCCTAACTCCCCTAACTGCCACATCAACGCCATGTCATTTCCCTCATTTTCTCCCCCAAACTTTGGAAATGGTTTCCCCCAAATCCCCCATTCCCCTTCCTTTTTTTATTCTTTTCCATTTTTTTTAATTATATTATTTATATTTCATACTTATTTTTTTTTAAAACCGTAAAAATTAAAAAAAAAACATCTAAAAAATTAAAATCGTAAAAAATTCAACAAAAATAGTAAAAATTAAAATAAAGATAAGCTTCAATTAATTTTAAAAATTACAACCTACAATACATAGAAATTTAAGCAAAATACATTAATAAAAAAAAACATCTAAAGCATTCGTTTTCCAAGCCACTTGTTCGCGATCTTGTCTTTGATCGCCGACATCACCGCTCTTTCTTGCTCGGGAAGGCCGTCGAGACTTTTCTCCATCATCGCAAACTCTGCCTTTTCGTCTTGCGATATATTGTACGCGAGACGCGCCTTCTCCAACTCAAGCTTCTCCCGCTCTAGACTTACGGCTTCTTCCTTCTCCTTCTTTCTTTCATTCCACCTTTCCCTTTGCTCCGCCTTAAAATCGTTAAAGTTTTGAATTAAGGCATCTATTTTTTCGGTCACTTTTAGTTTTGAATCGGGTTCCTTTCCTTTTGAGCTTGAGGCGGCTTTTTTCGCGCGGTCCCTTCCAATTGGCCGCTCCGATTCGGGGGTGGGAGCATCATCTTCAAACTCCAGGTCATCGTTTATATTTATAGTACAACGAGCATCGGACCCCCCCCCCCCCCCCGCACTATAACTTCCCGAGGTGCTCGTCTTTGTTCGTTTTGCTTGTGCCACTTCGTTTGGCACCACCCTCCATTTATCAAATGCTCTCAAAATCTCATACGGCCTCATGTACGCCCACTCCCCACTAGGCTTTTTTTTTGCAAAACAACGCAAGCGCATTCTTCAACACATTCTCGTCGTTTTCACCGGTCTTTCTATTGTTCCAACATCTTTGATAAACACCCGCAAATTCTTGACATTTGGTGTTCATCTCCCTAAACTTCGTACTAACGGCATGACCGGTTCGATAAGGCGTGCGTTGCATTAACTTGAAAAATTGTTCGCAAATAGCGTTCCAAAAGCTATCTTTGTTTCGATTAGTACCTACACGTGATAAATTAAATTAATTATCTAAATTATATTTCATAAATAATAATTAAAAAAAAACTAAATCAGCCATAAAAGGCTACGGCCAAAAAAAAAAAAGTAAAAAAATAACTTACTTCATATCGGGTCGGTAGACACGTTCACCCACGCTCGTGCTAGGGCCTCGAGCTCGACTTGAGTCCAAGGAACGCTATCCGCCTTAGTAGTGGCACGTTTATCCCCTTTGTGTCTTTTTTTGATGTTGGTTGAGTTTCGGGTATAACGTCGTCATCGACGCCTAAGGATATAAAGTCGTGTTCGGGTTCGGATTGTGATTGAGGTCTCGCGGGGAAGGTTGGCATTTGGTTCGGGGGTGGCATTTGCATATGAAATTGTTGTTGGTGATGCATTTGCATTTGCCAAGGATTTTGTGGTTGAGTAAAACCGCCAAATCCGTATGTGTTAGGGTCGAGCGGTGTAGTAGGGTAGGGAAAGTTTGGAGCTTGTGTCGAAGGAGTAGCGGGGTTGTTCGGGTAAAAGGGTTGTGGGTTTGAACGCCTTGGATCCATTGGTATTTTTTTATGTGAAGAATGGAGTAATTTTTATAAAATGTGGTGGTTTGGTTAAAAAATTTGAGTGAGTTGTGTGAAATGTAAGGTTAATATATATATATATATATATATATATATATATATATATATAAAGGTAAAGTTTTGATTTTTTTTTTAACCAACGGTACAATATTCAATTAGGTGGGCCCCCTTTTCAACGTTTAATTTTTTTTGGCCAATAGAGGGCTTCGGTTTCAACGGGCATTTTACCCCGTTTTCCCCCAAAAAAAAAAAAATTGGGGGGGGGGGGGGGGGGGGGGCGGTGTTCTGAATCGGCCCCGATGCCACGTAATGCCCCCGAACCAACTCTCCCAATGCACACCATTTAGTCTAACCATTGCATTCAGAAGCTAAAACAAACGCGTTTAATGCTGAATCATTCAAGCGGAATGATTTAGAGGCTCATTAAGAGGCTTACCAAACAGCCCCTTACTTTATTTTAAATGAATCCTAACAAATGGTTTAGTTGTTTGACGATCCACCGTAAGGTCTAAAACATTAAAAAAAATGCTTACTTAGTATCACATGAAAAAGAAAAAGATAATTAAAAAAAAATACATGGTAGTCTAATTGGTTGTATTTTATTTTAATTTCTGGCAAAAAATTTTGCATATAAATTTGTAAAACGAAATAGAAAGCAATGGAAATTTCAGTCCAATTGGTAATTGTCGTGTATGTTTTAAGTCTGTGGGATCAAGCCTAGGCATGCATATCACCCTTCCTTTTTTACTGGGTCGACCCTACCTACCCCTCCCTATTCCTTTTATCCTACGGTTTTCAGGTCTGGGTCGGACATCCAACTGGTCAGACTTGTCGGATTGGATTTAAGATCCGTGTAATGTTGTAAATATTATAAAAACAAATAATGTAAAATTGAAAGAACTTAATTAATTTCCTGTTCAAACCCTGAATTTTACGGTTCGATCCAAGGTTCCCAATCAAACCAATTGGCCACCCCCGAAACGGGTTGATTTGGTTGGCCAACCCCGAAACGGGTTGATACTCTGAGCCGGACCACCCAATCAGGCGGTGGTTATCGTTCCAACCCGATTCTAGAACACGGCTTTTTTACTATTCATTTTTATGTTTTTCTTTTGTCTTTTACGTGTTTTTTGTCGACAACCCTGAAACGGGTTGATGCACCTTGAGCCACAACGCCAAGGCTACGGTCCTCGTTCTCACATGGTTCTAAAAACATTTCTTCTTCCTATCCGGTTTTTGTTTTCTTTTTTCTTTTCCGTGTTTTGTTTTTTTTGTTTTCTTTTTCAATTTTAATTTTGGCAAACTATTCCTTTTTTGTTTTTGTTATTTCCTTTTTTTTTTTTTTTTGTCTTTCCTTGTTTTGCGTTTTTTTTTAATTTAAACTTTTAGTTGTTTTATTGTTTTATTTTCTTTTTGTTTTGTTTTCTTTTTCTGATTTTATATTTTCTTTTATTATTTTGACTTAAGTTTAACCAAACAATTTTTAGTTATTTTTAAAGTGGGTTTTATCATTAATTATAAAATAAAATTTAATAAAAGTATTGTATTGAACACACTTGGAGTATATTACGGCTATATTTTTTGGGTTTCCGTTTTATATATAAATAGGAGGCATTGGTGATATGTACTCTGTAATTCCACCTGAAAGATTTAGGTTTGAACCCAATGAGATGTTTCTATTGGTTTTCTTCTCTAATGTTAATTAAATAGGAAAAACCTGTTTGTTTCAGGTCTCATATGTCTGGATTAGTCAAACATAGTTCATTTAGACGGTTTGTTTCACAAACAGATGTCTGAATCAGTTAGACATTTGCCTCTGAATGAGTAATCATTATACTGAGTCTGAATATTTCAGACCTTTAACTGGTTCAACACATAATGCTTTAGATCTCTTACTGGTTCAGGACTCACTCATTTAGAAGTTGCCAAACAGCCAATTACTTTTTTTAGTTGCATAATAAATAAACTAATGAAGCACCGAACATATGTCTTTATCCTTTCGAGTACGTTACAACTTTAGTTTTGTAGGTTTTCTTTTTCAGTTATATATAGCAATTAGCGGTATCATACATGTCCCATATAAGTCCCGTAACGAACCGTAACAATACTGACCAAGTCTCGTCGCAGTGCGCAGATCACCTCTCCCTACTTACTAAAATTCGGATCCAATTTATATGAAGATCAACTGATCAAGATTGAATATCAGAATATATACTTGTACACGTTTACTTTTAATCTAAAACTAGTTTTTAGACCCGCGCGCGTTGCGGCGCGGTTACATCACAAACATCGAACGTAATCCGTGTTTGTTAGCTTTCATGAAGCAAAGTCAGTGACATTTTAGCGTAACTTCTTTTAACATCAAAGTCTTTTTTTTAATACAAAAGTTATTGCCTTTATTAATTTCCTTTGTAGACCGTCCTAGTTTTGTTATTGATGCCAAAATGCATCATGTTGCCAAATTTCCTTTGTAGACCGTCCTAGTTTTGTTATTATGTTCTTCTTGTAGGCCGAATCTTATCACTGCATATATAAATAAGAAAAATTATTCAATATGTTGCATAGGAAGTAATTCTTGTAAAAGCTACCAAGTTTTTATTTTTTCTCAAGAATTTTCTCATAGATCTAGGATTTGTGTTTTATGAAAATGGTAAAGAATGGAAACTATACCATTTTCTGAAGTCATGAACAAAGTCGACATAGTGTGAACTATGCCAACTTTTAAAGTCACAAACAAAGTCGACTATTTTCTATCATCAACGAAAGCCCTGCGAAATTTAGTGTGCTTTGCGGCGTGAGTACATCGCCAATATTGAATGAATAACATGATGTATAACATGTTCATTATGTTCCATGAAGCAAAGTCGGTTGTGTAACACCCCAACCGATGGCGGAAACATCGGGGTGCCACGTATTGATGATTGTTTTCAGTAGCACATGGTATAATATAAATTTTAAATAATTTATTCAAACATAATATCCAAAATGTGAAATAATGTCTAAGAATTCAAATACATAACATCAAATAGCAACTTCAAAAACTTCAAATAACTTCAAGAAATATCCTCATGCTAACTCAAGCCTCAGCTTCATTGTTACCTGAAACATGTTAATTTTGAAAGTATTTTGGGTCAACATAAGTTGGTGAGAATTACATAGGTTTTTGATGATAAAATGAATAAAATGTTGTGCAATTCATGTGTCATGTTAATCTAGCCCATATGTGAGAACATATTAGAAATAAATCGAGTGCATAATCAACCCTGTTGACTGTTATAAAATAATACATACCATACACTTATGGTCCCAATGAATATGTTATGCGATAACAAACACCCACGTAACCTTGGTAGGAGGCACGTATCCGGGTGGGATTGTCAGTCCAATAGATCTATCAATGTATACCGTCGGCTGATCAATGTTAATGATTATGCTAGAATGTGCTTACTCTAATCATGCTCAAGACAATATGCAACATAGAAAACACATAAACACATTGATGATTGAATTGCAATGAAAAGTGTTATAACATGTTTCACCCCAAAAGTGGTGATAAAAGGGGCTATGTAAACTCACCTGAAATTCACTGTGTAAATACTAGCAAGTAGCAACAAGTCTGAACTTGGATTAATTGAACTCTTGTGTCCTATTACAAATAAGGACGTCTTAAATTCTAATGCAAATAAGCTTGTTTCATTAATCGATTGTATAGATAGTTTATTCAACTACCTAGACTCGCATTGAACGAATGCGCGTCTCAAAGTGTGTATGACTTAACGAACCGATAAGAACTTGGTTTTGTAATCACGAAAGTATATGAGTATTATTAATTTACTAAAATAAATACTTAAATATAGTATTCAAAGTCGTGTCTTGAAATTATTGCTAAAGAAAACATTTTGCACAATGAAAATAATACTTGAGTAACTCGACTTGAATGTTAATTCGTTTCGTAGTTTGGATAGTGTATATATTAGATTTATATAGATATAAGCATATATATATATTTCTAGTATGATAAAGTAAAGTTTGGATGGAAACTATTTGTGGACGTAGCTTTAATTGTACAAAGTATATATTTGAATGCTCGATGTGTTCCTTATATTTTGTAAAAATTTGGGCAGAGTCTCCTCTGTTTTTGTATAAAACCAGACAACTCAAGTTGTCTATATTTTCCCAATAATCAATCGTCCAAATCCACAAAACGCAATACGATTTAACTAAACCTTTATATGCGACAAAAGGTTTATGTCATTAAAGTTATAATAGACGAGAACTATATGTTTTGAGTAAGTAATATATATATATATATATATAGTCCGTTTTCAAACAAGTGACATAAGTTAAGTAAACCTTTACAAGTCTAGATGTTATGTGTTTCGCTAAATGGCGTGCTTGTATATAGGTAAAATATGTTTTCATACAACTACTTCAACGATTTAATAGTTCGTAATATTAATACATAAGCGTATATGTGTGTGTGTATATATATATATGTTAACCGTTATCTTTGTAGGTTCGATATTACTTTTAAGCATTATATAAAAACAAGTCGGTTCGGTTCGTTCGTTCGTTCTACACAAAAGAAGTATTTTCAACTACATAAATATAACTAAAACAATTAAAGCAAAGACATGGCGCGCATTATACCTTCCTATGGATAAGCTCGCGAACCGCTACATACGCGCCCCAAACATCGCTGAGCAGCTTTGACCACGGTTGACTGTGGTTGACCAGCTTTGACCGTGGACCAAAATTGACCAGATTTGACTGATGTTGACCAGGTTTGACCTGGTCAACCGGTGTTGACCGAGATTCAAATCTTGACCGAATTGTCCTGTGATAGCCGAGTTTAACCCGAAGTCAAAGATTGATGAGTGACTCGAAACATCAAGAGAAAGTCAAGGTGAAACAGAAATGAAAAAGAAATTATGTTTGGAGACTAACCGAAATATATATGGGTCAAACGGAAACTCGAACAGAGCGAACCACAACCGCTGCAGTCACAACCACCACTCCTCGGCACCAACATCAATCGAACACAACAGTCACGAGGCCTGACTCTAACTACCAAACCAACACCGACACCGTGACCATTACTGGTCACGATGACAGACCCATCCGAAACCTGTCAAACCTGAACTGAGCACGACGGAAACCCTTCGACGGCCACCGTATCTGACGGGAATCCCAACCAGGTGAAACCCACCTTGAGCCGACACAGCAGTCCTACGATCAAGACCCCATGGTGGCGCCGCTGCTGCTAATCCCCCTTGTCATCACCGGAACCAACAACCAACATAAAACCATCGTCAGTCACTGCTCTTAATCAAACCAGGCTCTGTCGAAACCCATCTGAGTTGTTGTATAGACGCGGACTAGAAAATGAGGAAGAAGGAGGGATGGTGGCTCAGGTGGTGGTGATTGTTGCTAGTTGCTGAGATGGTGGGCGGCGGCGGCGGCCGCCGCTGCATCTAGAGTGAGAGAGAGCAGAGAGGTTGAGTTGAGAGGGAGAGATGAGAGTGACTTGTATTAGAGAGAGGGAGGTTTAAAAATATGAAGGGGTTAAGATGTGTGTTGATAAGAAAATAGAGGAGGTGGAGGTAAAGTGAAGGAGGCTAGGGTTTTTCTTTGGGGAAGAAGATAAGAAGGAGAAGGAAGAAAGAGATGTTTAAATAGGTAGGATTTTTGTTAGGTGGTTTAGGTGGAAGGTTACCTCGTATACGAACCCGTTAAAATCATGTCTTTCTCTACAACTCCGTTCGTTTAGACGTTAAAATATTTGTGTCACTTATTTTATTTATTTAAACCGACTAAAATCGAGTATTTGGACTATGTATTTGTTACAAATATTTTTAGTCGCGTTTAAAATTTACAAGGATAAGAGTCGGTTTACTAGTATGTTGTTACTTACAACGTGTTATTTGGCGAATTTAAATAATTAAACTTGTTAATAAATAAGGATGTATTTCTTGTTAATGAGATAATATTGTTAACGAATTAACGAATAGTTTTATGAATAAATTATTATTATTGTATTATTCGAGAACGCTAGGCGTTACAGTCTCCCCTACTTTAGGAAACTTCGTCCCGAAGTTATTAAAAATACATGGTTTAGGTAAATGCTTGGACGTCTATCATTTAGTTTAAAGTATGGCAGAAGTTTTATGGATTCTAGGATAAAGTGTTACGTATGAATTATGAGGTTGGATTACGATAGTCTAAAATAACGAGGGGGAATAAACACCAAACTTAAGTTGCATGAGATGATAGACTATGGATGGGCTAAATGAACTTTCAAATAACTAGGGTTTGTTTTTGGCTCAACCCCAACGTCATTTCTGATGTATCGTTAGTGTTTATATATAGGGTGTATCGCAACTAACCCACCGCACCCTGATACTTCGAAAACGTACTGGGTTTCTTACCAAGTCCTAATAGAATTTCACACCACCTCAACGTACCTGTAAATTCATGATTACGTTCCGGACCGTAATCACCAATTTACCTTACGTTAGGGTTTTGTGTCCTTCTATGACTCTAAACTACACACACATGTATAATAGCGAACAACCTTGCGTTTTCAATAAATCTAATGGATCTTTGTATCAAATTGCATGTTCAATGTATCCAAAAATGAGTCCAATTGTTGAGTAGGCAAGAAGACTTCTACGAGTTAGTGAGTAGGAACTTCTACCGATTGTTGAGAAGGTGCGATAGCCTCTACAGTCGTTGAGCAGGTTGTAGGACCTCTACCGACTGTTGAGCAGGCATGATGACCTCTACCAATCGTTGAGTATGTTATTTGGTACTCTACTAAATGTTGAGCAAGTACTTCATCCTCTATCAGTTGTTTGATTAAGTGTACCAATTATAACACACATAAATTCTAAATTGATAATATGTACATGTAATTAATCAAGTATCAAGTATAGAATGCGAGTTGTAATAGAGTTGCCCTATACAAGGTTAATGACTCTAGGTGTGTTTATAGCAAATAGTTTATATTCCATGTTTTCAAGTATCATGAGTAATCAAATGTTCAGGTAGATAATCGAATCCTCATGTATAATTAAGAATCAAGTTTCATGTAACAAGCAATCATGATTATTTTTTTTAAAAAAAAGAATAAAATAATAATCAGTACCAAACTTTCAATGGTTTGTTTATCATGAAAATCAAGTTCATGTTCGAAAAGGCGAAGATTATACATTTAATCATTGAGAGAATGATTAAAGTCCATAGTAATCAAGTTGCATAGAATAGTGGATGTAGAAATAGTTAATAAAAGTTAGTTTATAGCTCAAGAAAAGGAAGAAGGTAGTCAGACATGTTCGTGATAAATTAAAAATGTGGATAGTCAACCTGGATTGCGGCAAATGAGGTTGCGGGCTGTGATCAGAAGAGGATTTCATTCTTTATTTAAAAACGATTTTTAGATAACTCCAACGTGATTGATTTATTGAGGTGCAACCAATCGAGCAGAGTTGTATGTTTCAAGAAGTCAAGAGATTTTCAAAGTTTAATTGAGCAACGGGTACAAAAACCCTTATCGTTTGTTTGGGAAAAAAAATTTATTTGAGTAAGTATGCAGGTCAAAATGCAATTAAAAATAAAAATTAGGGGGGGGGGGTAGGTTTGTATAATTAGATGAGATTTCGTAAAAAAAAAAAATAAAAAAAAATAATAATGGTGGTTTGTAGAGTAGGTGAAAATTTCGATGAAAACAGTAGTTGGTGGTTTTGGAATAAGGGTCATCCTTGTACAAAAATTTGGGTATGGACATTTTGGACTAAATCAATAGTTTTTCAATTTAATAAGGTTCAAGTATTTGAAGTTTAATCAATAGGTTTTCAAATAAAAGGAACATAAAAACTAAGGAGATCATGAAGCATAGGTAATTAGATAGCGCGTTGTAACAAATACGGAGTGAACCATGAGGTTCGAATCAATGTTTATAATCAAACGTATGAGAAAACATGGAATCCTTACAAAGTAAAGCATGATTGTGATAAACGCAAAGTCGTAAAAGTTCAAACCGGTTTAAAACGAATATGAATCAATGGAGAATTCGAAGGGTTAAATTTTCCCATGGTTGGAAATATTTTACTTTCAAAAATTGGTTTTCAGCGAAAGCAAGGATGGCTATTTTTTTTTTTTTTGTAGATAGTACAAACTAATTGGATTTAGAATAGGATATTTCAGTGAGTCAAAGATTTCAAACACGATGACGGGTTTCAAAAATCAAGATTTTGTTCAGACGTTTTGTATAATAGGCTTCGAGTAATCCATAAAAGAAGTGATTCTTAATAGATTAAAACATTTTTATCGAAAATCATTTGTTATGCCAATAAATTGTTCAATAAAAATTTGAAATTTAGCAAATAAGTTTGTGGAAATAAAAGACTCTTTTTTTTTAAAAAAAATTATATTTATTTGTTATAGTTTGTGAAATTCCCAAGTGATGAAAGTTTGACAAAATTCAGTACTCTTTAGCTTTGGTGCTACAGTATCTCCTATACACAGATTATAAGGTTACAGTTTATGCAAGGATTTTTAAAATCTCGAATGTGATGAAATTTTATGGTTGATGGTATCTTCAAAATATACATATATATATATATATAAATAAAAATGTAGGGGGTTTAAAATAAAATTGGCCAGAAACATCAAAGATAATAGATTTATGTATGATGTAAAGGGAAACATATGATTTGGGTTAGATGTTAAAAATAATTAGACTTATGGGTAATATTATAAGTTTGTAAAATGAATTAGAATTGTGAAACCCAGAAATGGTTCATGAAGTTTAAGCTAATGAGGGAATTATATAAGAAGAAAATATATTTGAATTGTAAAAATTTTGAGATTCAAAACTTAGATTTTATACGGGAGTGAGGGGGTATAAATGAAAATGAAACACAAAGATTGTAAATGTCTAACCCCAAATAAACAAAAATGTTGGCTTATCAAAACAGATCAGGTCTAAGCCCAACGAATTTGCCCTAATAATCTAGAAGTACGTTAGGATTGTAGCAAGTAAGTGAAAGAGAGTAGGCAAGACCAAGTTAGGCTAAGGATAAGGATGAGGATAGGGATAGAGATAAGGATAAGGTAGAGCTACAAGTAATTGAAGCAAGTACTGGTTAAAGTCCTAAGGTTATAGACTAGATTATTTTTCTAATAACCTAATTCCCTATAACCACGGCTCTGATACCAATCTGTAACACCCCAACCGATGGCGGAAACATCGGGGTGCCACGTATTGATGATTGTTTTCAGTAGCACATGGTATAATATAAATTTTAAATAATTTATTCAAACATAATATCCAAAATGTGAAATAATGTCTAAGAATTCAAATACATAACATCAAATAGCAACTTCAAAAACTTCAAATAACTTCAAGAAATATCCTCATGCTAACTCAAGCCTCAGCTTCATTGTTACCTGAAACATGTTAATTTTGAAAGTATTTTGGGTCAACATAAGTTGGTGAGAATTACATAGGTTTTTGATGATAAAATGAATAAAATGTTGTGCAATTCATGTGTCATGTTAATCTAGCCCATATGTGAGAACATATTAGAAATAAATCGAGTGCATAATCAACCCTGTTGACTGTTATAAAATAATACATACCATACACTTATGGTCCCAATGAATATGTTATGCGATAACAAACACCCACGTAACCTTGGTAGGAGGCACGTATCCGGGTGGGATTGTCAGTCCAATAGATCTATCAATGTATACCGTCGGCTGATCAATGTTAATGATTATGCTAGAATGTGCTTACTCTAATCATGCTCAAGACAATATGCAACATAGAAAACACATAAACACATTGATGATTGAATTGCAATGAAAAGTGTTATAACATGTTTCACCCCAAAAGTGGTGATAAAAGGGGCTATGTAAACTCACCTGAAATTCACTGTGTAAATACTAGCAAGTAGCAACAAGTCTGAACTTGGATTAATTGAACTCTTGTGTCCTATTACAAATAAGGACGTCTTAAATTCTAATGCAAATAAGCTTGTTTCATTAATCGATTGTATAGATAGTTTATTCAACTACCTAGACTCGCATTGAACGAATGCGCGTCTCAAAGTGTGTATGACTTAACGAACCGATAAGAACTTGGTTTTGTAATCACGAAAGTATATGAGTATTATTAATTTACTAAAATAAATACTTAAATATAGTATTCAAAGTCGTGTCTTGAAATTATTGCTAAAGAAAACATTTTGCACAATGAAAATAATACTTGAGTAACTCGACTTGAATGTTAATTCGTTTCGTAGTTTGGATAGTGTATATATTAGATTTATATAGATATAAGCATATATATATATTTCTAGTATGATAAAGTAAAGTTTGGATGGAAACTATTTGTGGACGTAGCTTTAATTGTACAAAGTATATATTTGAATGCTCGATGTGTTCCTTATATTTTGTAAAAATTTGGGCAGAGTCTCCTCTGTTTTTGTATAAAACCAGACAACTCAAGTTGTCTATATTTTCCCAATAATCAATCGTCCAAATCCACAAAACGCAATACGATTTAACTAAACCTTTATATGCGACAAAAGGTTTATGTCATTAAAGTTATAATAGACGAGAACTATATGTTTTGAGTAAGTAATATATATATATATATATATATAGTCCGTTTTCAAACAAGTGACATAAGTTAAGTAAACCTTTACAAGTCTAGATGTTATGTGTTTCGCTAAATGGCGTGCTTGTATATAGGTAAAATATGTTTTCATACAACTACTTCAACGATTTAATAGTTCGTAATATTAATACATAAGCGTATATGTGTGTGTGTATATATATATATGTTAACCGTTATCTTTGTAGGTTCGATATTACTTTTAAGCATTATATAAAAACAAGTCGGTTCGGTTCGTTCGTTCGTTCTACACAAAAGAAGTATTTTCAACTACATAAATATAACTAAAACAATTAAAGCAAAGACATGGCGCGCATTATACCTTCCTATGGATAAGCTCGCGAACCGCTACATACGCGCCCCAAACATCGCTGAGCAGCTTTGACCACGGTTGACTGTGGTTGACCAGCTTTGACCGTGGACCAAAATTGACCAGATTTGACTGATGTTGACCAGGTTTGACCTGGTCAACCGGTGTTGACCGAGATTCAAATCTTGACCGAATTGTCCTGTGATAGCCGAGTTTAACCCGAAGTCAAAGATTGATGAGTGACTCGAAACATCAAGAGAAAGTCAAGGTGAAACAGAAATGAAAAAGAAATTATGTTTGGAGACTAACCGAAATATATATGGGTCAAACGGAAACTCGAACAGAGCGAACCACAACCGCTGCAGTCACAACCACCACTCCTCGGCACCAACATCAATCGAACACAACAGTCACGAGGCCTGACTCTAACTACCAAACCAACACCGACACCGTGACCATTACTGGTCACGATGACAGACCCATCCGAAACCTGTCAAACCTAAACTGAGCACGACGGAAACCCTTCGACGGCCACCGTATCTGACGGGAATCCCAACCAGGTGAAACCCACCTTGAGCCGACACAGCAGTCCTACGATCAAGACCCCATGGTGGCGCCGCTGCTGCTAATCCCCCTTGTCATCACCGGAACCAACAACCAACATAAAACCATCGTCAGTCACTGCTCTTAATCAAACCAGGCTCTGTCGAAACCCATCTGAGTTGTTGTATAGACGCGGACTAGAAAATGAGGAAGAAGGAGGGATGGTGGCTCAGGTGGTGGTGATTGTTGCTAGTTGCTGAGATGGTGGGCGGCGGCGGCGGCCGCCGCTGCATCTAGAGTGAGAGAGAGCAGAGAGGTTGAGTTGAGAGGGAGAGATGAGAGTGACTTGTATTAGAGAGAGGGAGGTTTAAAAATATGAAGGGGTTAAGATGTGTGTTGATAAGAAAATAGAGGAGGTGGAGGTAAAGTGAAGGAGGCTAGGGTTTTTCTTTGGGGAAGAAGATAAGAAGGAGAAGGAAGAAAGAGATGTTTAAATAGGTAGGATTTTTGTTAGGTGGTTTAGGTGGAAGGTTACCTCGTATACGAACCCGTTAAAATCATGTCTTTCTCTACAACTCCGTTCGTTTAGACGTTAAAATATTTGTGTCACTTATTTTATTTATTTAAACCGACTAAAATCGAGTATTTGGACTATGTATTTGTTACAAATATTTTTAGTCGCGTTTAAAATTTACAAGGATAAGAGTCGGTTTACTAGTATGTTGTTACTTACAACGTGTTATTTGGCGAATTTAAATAATTAAACTTGTTAATAAATAAGGATGTATTTCTTGTTAATGAGATAATATTGTTAACGAATTAACGAATAGTTTTATGAATAAATTATTATTATTGTATTATTCGAGAACGCTAGGCGTTACAGGTTGCATTATCGAGTCATCTTATGAGATACAAACCAAATAAATCGGTGAATTGCCATATATTTTATAATTGAAAAATAATAATAACCACAATGTACGCGATCATTGCACACAAATATGCAAAGCATTAACATATAATCAACATATATAACAAACAACAAAGCAAAAGCAAAAGCAAAAGCAAATACAAATACAAATACAAATACTGATAACAAACACTTGCAAAGTAAAAAAAAAAAATTGCAACCTAAAAATTAATGAATTTCATCAAAAATGTCGAAAGTATACGATGCCCACAACCTTAACTTAGAAATGTGAAAGCATAACATATAATACTTCTCCATAGATTCTTGATGTTTTATTGTCAATATTATGTTAAATTAAGTTAAAGCATCACAACCCTATATTAACACACTGATTTAACATTTTAATTAACACCTAAAGCAATAATCCTACAAAAATATGAATTAAAAAAAATCATAATTTTACCTGGAGAATTGACAGCTCACTCAACCATTTCCTTTTGAGAGAAACAATGATGCAGCTTGATTATGGTGGAACTAATCAAACAAACAAAAGGAGGCAAAGAGAAGAAGCACCAGGACATAGCCTTCAAACCTAAAGTTATAAATTTCCCCAAAAGAACCCTAATGGAGGCGATTAAAACGATATTACATCGATATGGTAGATTGAAGATGAATAAGGTAAAACGGAAGGAGACCTGGTAAAGGTTCGATGCTCGTGTTCAACAGATTGAAAAACGGATTTTTTTAGTGTCGTCGATTTTCTTGACGTGTTCTCTGTTGTTGATGTCGTCGACCTCCTAGGGCTACCGCCACCGTTCGTTCATGCTGGTTGCATTGCCACAATCAACAGTGGTGCCCGACAACGCATCACCCACACATAAATTACCCCTAAATCACGAACACAGTCAGCCATCAAACAATACAAACACGCAAAAAATAGATCTGGGTCTCTAGAGCTCCATCATCGACGATGAGATGAGGCAATAGAGCATCGGTGGTGTGGTTCCCAAGATACATAGCCGCGTCTCTGGTTAAGTCGAAGGTTACACCTGTAAACTTTGATACCACCGGTGAATGCTTGAGAGAGAGAGGGGCTATGTGTCTGCAAATGTAAAAGCTGTAAAAAGGCAAAGAGACATAATTGAAAAGCAAACGCAGGGACCAAAATTGCAAAAGCTCAAAAGTTGAAGGGTTGGTGACGTAAAAAGCCACTGACAATGCTTATTAATATATATATAAGGGAAAATGACCAAAATAGCCCGTTGACCGGGCGTTTTGCACAAATAGCCCTCTCCACCCTCTTTGGAGAGAGGGGTCACGGTTCCCAACATGCCTGAACCGTCTCCCGAGAGGCTTCCCATTTCAGCCAACAGAGGACCGCCATGTGTCGTTGTTGATCCCGAGACAGACCTTTCTCTCTCCTGAAACCCCTTTCTCTCTCCTGAACCCCCTTTCTCTCTCTCCTGAACCCTCTTTCTCTCTCTCCTGAAAGAACTATTATTATTTTAGTACTGAATAGTGGCCCAAGTATGTATGGCTCATTGGTAACAGGATATTATAGCACTATAGCAGAGACGCCTGAGAAAGCTTCGTCTTCTCCGGTGAGTTCTCCGTCTTCTCCGACGAAGTTTACTGTTTTTTTCTTGTTCTTCGTCTTCACCGGAGACGTCTCAGGTCTGTCTCGGGATCAACAACGACACGTGGCGGTCCTCTGTTGGCTGAAATGGGAAGCCTCTCGGGAGACGGTTCAGGCATGTTGGGAACCGTGACCCCTCTCTCCAAAGAGGGTGGAGAGGGCTATTTGTGCAAAACGCCCGGTCAACGGGCTATTTTGGCCATTTTCCCTATATATAATTCTCAAGTGTAAAGTTTAACCGTCCACTATGTCTCCCTTCATATGGTCCAAGCAACCAAGGTTTAAAAAACATTTTAAATGTGGTGTTTGCCAAAAATTAGGCCAGTCAATCAGGCCACTAAAAAGGTACAAGTGTTTCAATGAACATGGTACACACTACACATGATGATGCACATGGTACAACATATACACAAATCATGTTTCAGACATGGCAATCGCGTCTCTCAAGCCCTGGACAACCTGGCTCATTGTTGGTCGGTCATCATGGTTCTTGCAAAGGCAACTGATACCTAGTTTTGCAATGTTTCGAGCAACATCAAGTGAATACTGATGGTTTAGTCGTCGGTCCATAATCATACAAAAGTTCTTACTATCAGTAGGGAATTCTTTGACCCATTCTGTAAGCTTTTGTTGGGCT
>CM054128.1:6415783-6607810 GCA_028751855.1 Ambrosia trifida
ACCTCCGGTTCTTTGCGCTTGCGAGCTGCAAACAACATCAAAACTCTCAACAAAAAAAAAAAAAAAAGAAAGAGGGAAAAGAAAAGGAGGTAAAGAACACTTACTATCAACAGGCGCGTCCTCTACTGGGCGACCTTCAGCAGTCGCAACGCCGCCTTGCGCCGTGGCCGAAGAAGAACCGCCTCCGGCGCCACCTGTAGACCGACGCGAACGATGGACCAAATCAGACGATGGGTCACTCAGCTCATCGTCAGACAAGAACACATAATCAACCCCCTCCGCCGTCTTGACAGACAGCGGAGCAGGGTTGATCAAAAAACCTACTTCAAGGTTAGAGGGCGCACCTTGAATAGGGGCAGGGAACAGGAAGTTCTCTGCCGACGCCTCCATCTCCCAGACGCCGCCCTCTGGCACCGCCACATATACGGTCTTCACAGCCCGGGCGGCAAAGTAGTCAAAGAGCAAATCACCTGCGACGATACACAAAGATATGAGACACAAACGGACTAAAGAAAATGGGGAGCAGACACAAAACTTACCCTCCACAGAAAGCGCACCACCATCACCAGCAGGCGCTACATTGTAGCCCTCCCTAACGCCTAGACGGCTTAGCCCCAGCAAGCGCATAATACCCTCATCCAATTTATCCAAGTCATCCAGACGACTTGGATGCGCAGAGAGGTCCTGAAACCACGCCTCCTCTTGGAAGTCCTTCATAACCTCGAAGGACGACACCTTCTGCCCAGGGCGCAGTTCCAGCTTTGCCATCTCCACTAGGATGACCTCCTTCTTCACAAAGAAGAAGGACCTCTTCCAGTCCCGAAGAGTCTTTGGAGAACTCTTCGGTACAATCAGGCTCACGCTCTTGGATCTCTCCACAAAAGAGACCCAGCCCGACTCCTTAACCTCCAGCTTGTAGAACACATTGAAGTGTTCAAACTCCGGCTGCCTCCTCAGGGCCCGACAAGTGGCCTCGAAGTGCATCACCCTCATCACCCCGAAGGGGCTCATCTGAGAGACGTGCACTCCGTATCTCTGGAGGACAGAGATGAAGAAGCGAGAAACCGGCAACCGGAATAACCCCTTCTGAAAATATGCCTCATATAGGCATATTTTCCCTTCCGGTCAGTCTACCGGAGTTTGCCCCTTCTCCGGCAACTCCGGGTCCCATTCACGAAGAATATCAAACCTCTTTACCAAAGACCTGAATTTGTCTTTGGACCAGGAGATTTGGGCGTCTTTCATAGACAGCTCCGCCTTCTTATCTTCGGATGACATCTTCGACGACGAATCAGAAAAACCTAAGTTTTTGATCGGAGAAACAGAGAAAAGGAAGGGAACTTAGAAGAAAATTTCGAAAGATGAAGAAGATGAAAGAAATCCAAAGGAGTTGGACGACTATTTATACCCATCGCATTTAATGCAGGTAATTATGATGGGCAGGCTTTTCCACGCAAAGGTCCAATCACAGGCAGACACGTCGCTCAGCCCACGTGCTAAAACGGCCCACGCGCCGCGCGTGTCTCACTCGCGAGACGGTCTTCCTACCCCAACTGGCAATTGCTGCCGATGACTGACACGTGTACACCCACGTCCAAAAAAGGATGACGATGACTGACACGTGTACGCCCACGTTCAAAAAACCACCATCAACAGCTGTCCCCACTCACCAGATGTACGACACGTGGCGACCTAGCAACTCAACAGTCGTACTAACTGTCAGACACGATCTCCAAAGCAGGTCTACCAACCGTCAGGCACGTCTTTTCAAATTCAAAACATTCCCGCCTTTAATTCACACAAATCCCAAAGAGACAAATTCAATGCGGAGTAAATGCAGGCGCAGACTGCGACAAAAATTGACTTTTCATAACCTCTGGCCGCGCAAAGAGGCCAAACGCCTATCTTGGCTCAACGCCTGCGCGCCAGAACGAAAATTTTTGAAAAAATCAAATTCCACAACCTCTGGCCGCGCAAACAGACCCAACGCCTATCTTGGCTCAACGCCTGCGCGCCAGAACGAAAATTTTGAAAATATCAAATTTCACAACTTTTGGCCGCGCAAACATGCCCAACGCCCATCTTGGCTCAACGGCTGCGCACCAAACACAATCTATGCGCATCCCGTCATACGCCCACAGCTTGATCTCTGTGCGCGCACCAGTTGACGAAGAATAAACAAAAACACACGTCCACTTCGGTACATGAAAACCCAGTGACGACTGGATGTCACTGAAAGTACACATGTAGAATCAAGTCCAGCACTCCCCAAGGATACAGGTCAGCACTGGACTGGGGGGACTTGAAGGGATATGGTATTAAAACATTACAAATACCATACCATCGCCCACCTAGAACAGGCTTCGCCAGACGCTTACCCGCCCGTTCTACGTCAGCGGATCGTTTCGCGCCCATCCGCCCGTTTTACGTCAGCGGAACGTCTGGCGTCCACAAACCCGTTCTACGTCAGCGATGCTTCTGCCGTCCGACGCGTGCATTCATATTCACGATCTACGTCGACGGAACACCTGGCGTCCACCCGCCCGTTTTACGTCAGCGGTGCACTCGACGCCAGGCGCATGAACACCCGCCCCTTCTACAAGGGCGGGCCAAGTGTACCTCAAGGCTTCCTTGACAAGCGTCACTACAAGTGGAAGATACATTTTGGGGCAGCTTTGGGACTCACCCCTGCCCCAAACAAATATCTCTGACACGACAGGCAGCCCGTCAGAGTTCCTCTCCAATCAAGACTTTCCCCAGTCTGACGAGCAGAAAATGCGATGACATGGCAGCCTCTCAACCAAGATATCTTCCTGACAAAACAGACTTTCTCTGTCCGTCTCAAAATCCTGGAAAGTATAAATTGTTTACCGCCTGGATCCACCAATGGGCGAGCACCACGTGTCAACCGCCCTTCAGCGTCCACTTACTGGGCGCCACGTGTACATGCGTCAGGACGGTAACATCTCTCCTAGCATTCCACTTTCTCCCACTTTACTAAAACCCACTTGCACCAAATGGGCCTAAGGGCTTGGGCCGGATTATGGAGACTCCTCTACCTGGGCCGGGCCCCGTTAAAGGTAGAGGATGGGCTGAGAAAGTCGGGCATCTCGGTACTATAAAGGGAGGACTCCCTTCTCCTTTTATTGGCATCGAATATCCAATACACTTTCACTAGGGCTGTAAACGAACCAAACGAACACGAACAAGGCTTTGTTCGTGTTTGTTTGTTAAGGTTTCTTGGACAAACGAACCGTTCACGAACACACTAACGAACATAATTCTATGTTTGTGTTTGTTTGTTAAGAAATTCAGTTGTTTGCGAACTGTTCATGAACACGGGTCTTGAACACAAACAAAGAAAAACAAACATTTAATATGCAACTAACTAAAAAAACATTGTTAATAGTAACCGTTAGACAAAGTACATCTACTATATGATGTCAATAAGTCAAATTGTACTAACTTAAAATAATTATCTAAAATTGCTTAGGCATAGGCATGAATACATGATATTCCTAATTCAAAAGTTCATAATTATCCTAAGTTTTAACTAGTGATCGAACATAAATTAACATACACAAACGAATATAAATAAACGAACGTAAACAAACACATTGCCGAACGTTCACGAACGCAATCGAACGAACGAGACATTTGTTCGTGTTTGTTTGTTTAGTTAATCAAACGAAATTTTTTGTTCGCGTTCGTTCATTTATTAAACAAACGGACACAAACGAACTTCCCGCCGAACAGTTTACGAACTGTTCACCGAACGTTTGGTTTGTTTACAGCCCTAACTTTCACTCAAGAAGAATACGAACTATCGTACCTTCTTCACCCCCCCTGTTTATTATACTAACGATTAGAGGCTCGGCTCTTCTAATTGGTAGTCTCGTAAATCCTTGGTCTTGCCTACAGACCCACACATATTTTATAATCACACTCTCTTTATAAAATACGGTAGAACCACCATTCAGATTGTTCTTCTTTGAACTACCCCTAAATACGTGTTTCTTCAATATTGAAACGTAAACAGTACTAGCGTTTAAGAAAAAAACTTATACTAGCTACAAACTTTTAATGAGTAATATCACACAAATACCAATTTACCATAAAAAAAATAAAAAACATGCATACAAATATTTAGTTATGCACATTTTGGTCATTTTATACATTTTATTAAAAGCTCTAACTACTCTGCCAAATACCAAAATATATTTAAAAAGCTACAGTTACCAGCCACCAATTATCCGCTAGTTTTACCGAACATACACGCATGTGTTGTTTAAAAGTATGAACTTTTATGATTATTATGCTAAAAAGAAGTGCGGAAATATTACTTAAATATAAGTAATAATGTAGATAAAATCACAACTCAAAATGTTGTTATCATAAAATTTCATATAAATATATTTATATTTTAATTTAAGAGAAAGTATACGGTACAAAGCTCCTTAACATACAAAGAATAAGAAGCCACTACGTGATGCCACCTGTCAACTTAACCAAACCCCAATTAACCTGACTAAACTCTAATTAACTTTAATTGCAGTTAAACCCAAGGGCAAATCAGACTTTTTTCTCTGTAACCGATTACTACAATCACGTTCTTTTTCGTAAACGATTTCATAACATACGTGAACGATTTCAAATTCGAATTCGAATTATACAACATTATTCGAATTCGAAATCAAGTTCACCAAATAAAAAAACGATCACTGAACGTAAATGAAGAACATTGCACAAAAAAAAAAAAAAAAACGATTATAGAGCCTATAGAGAATCATTCCAAAAATCAAAAAACATAGCATGGTTACTGAATGTAAATGAAAAAGATGAAATGTATAAACGTAAATGAATGCTCTGACTTTGAAAACCCACTACTTGATTGGTAGGTTACTCTTTTTTTTCATTAATTTTTCGTTTTCAATCATTATTACTGTAATCCTGTAGTTTTAATTTACACAGACTTAAACATTGAGCCAGAAGATTCAACCTAGCCCTTTGAATCATGCTCTGTAGTTTAAAAAAAAAAAAACAAAAAAAAAAACAAACAGAGTATGATACTGAAGAGAAAGTGAGAGATGATGAGTTGTTTTTTGGTCCATTCATTATAAACGCACTCACTCTAATATTTAAACGCACCTTTTATTTCAACATAAAAACAAGTGCGTCCAAAATTGATAAAAGAAAAATAAGGTGCGTCCCTTTGTATAAAAATACGGTGCGTCCAAATTTTGATAAAAGAAAAATAAGGTGCGTCTAAATTTGAATCATCAAAGAGAGAACAATTACTAATTTCCTACAGCAAATATCATGTCGGTACCAACTAACCCACAAACACGACCAGTGTGTTGCATCTCTAATTCTAATCAATTGGTATAAAATGTTAGATATTAAAAGGATTCAGTGTACAAAGATCCAAACATGTGAAGTACAAGCAGTAAAATTCATATTCAAGAATCCAAACAGTCACTATGTGAACTACCTACTCCTTAACTACCCCACTTTCATTTAAGATCACAAATTTTGACTTTTACTGAAACCATAATCACTGTAAAGTCAACAAGAAAATGAATCAATGTAGTCCACAAATCAGTAACTAATGCTCAAAATCCAAAATATAGATTCGAATCATCAAACAAAGAACAATTATTATGCACAAACTGTAACACCTAAGAACCTATATATCAAGCAACAAATACTCGAAACAAGGAATCACCCATGTGTCAGAAAACATACTTTGCAACTGATTTAGATTCTTGTTCGAGCCAGTGATGAATCTGACGAACGTTAATATTATCGATAAACGGTGAGGAAGACGATCAGATTGTGATTACAAAGGTGCGTTTAAAGATGATATGGGTGCGTTTAAAGAAAGATACAAAGGGGTGTTTAAAGATGATATGGGTGTGTTTCAAGGTTAGATGTTATGGGTGCGTTTCAAGAAGATATGGGTGCGTTTAAAGATGATATGGGTGCGTTTCAAGCCAATTTGACCCAAAAACACCCACGTAAAAGTTTAGATGTTATTCGACGATGGAGTTTCAAGGTATTTATGGGATGGGAATGATTTAGGTCCTGTTTGATTTTTGCTCGAAAGCACTTCTGACCTCTTTTGTCTGCGCCACGCAGACGCGCGCAGACGTTTGGGATCTGCAGATTGTTTGTTTTTTGGAAGACCTTTCACTCAAAAAGGTCTTCCTGACCCCTTCTTGGTGCAGACTTGTTTCAAAGTCTTCTAAGGTCTTCAAAGGTCTTCAAAGGTCTTCTCCACTTCTCTTCTCCTCACCCACCACCACCACCACCACCAGTCCATCACCACCACCCACCATCACCACGGTCCACCACCAACCATGGTCCACCACCACCACGGTCCACCACCACCTACCACGGTCCACCACCACCCACCACGGTCCACCACCACCCACCACGGTCCACCACCACCCACCCACCACCGCCATCACCACCAACCACGGTCCACCACCACCGTCCACCACCACCACCAACCACGGTCCACCACCATCTATCACCACCACCGTCCACCACCACCACCACCGTCCACCACCACCATCCACCACCACCGTCCACCACCACCCACCATCACCACTGTCCACCACCACAAGCCACCACCATCACCGTCCACCACCATTCACCACTACCGTCCACCGCCACCACGGTCCACCACCACTACCACGGTCCACCAGCACCCACCACCACGACGACGACGACTGTAACACCCCAACCGATGGCGGAAACATCGGGATGTCACGTATTGATGATTGTTCAGTAGCTCATGGTAAATAATAAATTTCATTATATGATTTAAATAAATTACATACAATTGTTCTACAAGAATTCGTACATCAAATTGAATAAAACTATGCACACATCTTCAAGCATTAATTCAAATCTTCAAGCAAGTAGAACCTGAAACATGTTAAGTTGAAAATATTTTGGGTCAACAAAAGTTGGTGAGAATTACATAGGTTTTGATAATCGAATAAAATTGTTGTGCAATTCATGTGTCATGGCAATCTAGTCCATATGCGAAAACATACTAGAAGTAAATCGAGTGCATAATCAACCTTGTGACTGTTGTATTGTGGTACATCCCATACGCTCATGGTTCACTCGTTTATATTGCAGTAACAAACACCCACGCAACCTTTGTAGGAGGCACGTATCCGGGTGGGATTGTCAGTCCAATAGATCTATCAATGTATACCGTTTGGTTGATGAATGTTTATGCTAGAATTGTGCTTACCCTAGTCATGTTCAAGACATGATGCAACATAGAAAAACACATAGACACATTGATGATTGAATTGCATAAATGATGTTGTAACATGTTTCACCCCAAAAATGGTGATAAATAGAAAAGGGGCTATGTAAAACTCACCTTAGCAAAGTATTAAGTCTCGAGAAATAGAATATGTGTAGCCCCAAAGTTGCCAATTACAAGAGCTTATAATCAAAGCTTCAATTGTAGAAGTAATAGACTATAGAAGAAAGGTATGAGGGAAAGTTTAATCGGATTGAAACAATTAGAGGTGCAAAGTATAATGGGTCATAGGTGGGTTTTTATACTAGTTTTGGATTCAATTAGCCATTAAAATTGGTCAACACCATAAAGTAAGGTTTTATGATGAATTGACTATTTGACTAAGACTTTGACTGTTTGACTAAGACTTTGACTAGGAATTTGACTATTTGACTCAAGGCTTTATTTAAAAAAAAAAAAAATCTTGTATGTGAAAAAAAAAAGAATTTAGAATCATATTATTATTATTATTATTATTTATATACATTTATGTATGTATATAAGTTGCGAGTTAGGATAAATAAAGACTTAGGCACATTTGTATAATATTAATGATAAAGGTGTAATAAAAATATATATATATATATATATATATAAGGGCTTTTTATGTATTAAAATTTTGGGGAAAATTTTGCGATGTTACAGTCTCCCCTACTTTTGGAAACTTCGTCCCGAAGTTTATTGAAAACACAGGGTTGAAGGTGATTGGGTAGAAATTAGGACAAGGGTGGTTTGGGAAGTTTCGAGTTAAGGCATGACATAAATTTATAGGTAACAGAAAAAAACTGTTTCGAATAATTTGGGTAAGAGTTTTGATATGTGTGAGTTTTAAGGGTTGGATTAGGTTCATCTGAAATAGCAAGGAGAATAAGAATCTTAAGTTTTAGGAATCCTAAAAGAAATGCATGAGTTGATTGACTATAGAAAGACTAAATGAACTACCAGGTAACTAGAGTTTATAATTGGTTATTTACTGAAAACCTTGATAGAATTTCACACTACCTTAACGTACCTGTAAATTCATGATTACGTTCCGGACCGCAATCACCAATTTACCTTACATTAAAGTTTTGCGTCCTTCTATATCTCCACCGATTGTTGAGCAGGTCCGACAGCCTCCACCAGTCGTGGAGTAGGTTGTAGGGCCTCTCCTGACTGTTGAAAAGGCATAATGACCTCTACCAATCGTTGAGTAGGTTTGATAGCCTCCACCAGTCGTGGAGCAGGTTGTAGGGCCTCTCCCGACTGTTGAAAAGGCATGATGACCTCTATTAAGTGCAGCATTTATTATACACATAGTTTGCAAATTGATAACATGTTTATGCAAGCAAGTATAACAAGCACAGTATATGAGTTGTAGTTGTATAGATTTATATAATTAGTTCACATTCAAACAATCATGCACCATGTAACAACACTCAGACAAATATTTTATTACTTGAATCAAATAGCGTCAATACATAGAATAAAAGCAACCAATAGTCAAATGGTGAGACTTGCGGTTAGGTAGCTGGAGGATCTTGATCTCTGTTTAGTTTAGGGCATCGGTTACGGAAGTGATTTGGGTAATGAATGTTCAATAAGATATGGGTTGAATGAAGGACAATGAGGTAATATAAGGAATGTAATCATTTATTCATTTGATTAAAACGAATAAACGAAAACGTTGACTTATCAAAGATTCTAAATTCTAATAACATATGAAGACATGCTTTAGCCTATAAGTGAACACTCATCCCGAGAATTCTCAGGTAGGCATCCGGGTCCCTCGTCTGATTGGGATATATGCGCAATGCCAGCCTAGACAGAAGACTCAGAATACAGGCGTTCACCCTTCCAGATTGCACGTGTTCGTTATTAAAATCTAGAACTTCGACGAGATCTCAAGGTGGTTCAGGCTAAACCTGAGGATTTTGTCGTATTAGTCTAAGAGTAGATCCAATGGTGGAGAGCAACCTTCTTGTAAGGATGAAAGTAGGGATAAGAAGTAGGAGGGAGATAGAGAATGGCAAGTAAAAGAAGCAAATACTGGTTATAATCCTATGGTTATAGACTAGATTATTTTTCTAATAACCTAATTCCCTATAACCATGGCTCTGATACCAATCTGTAACACCCCAACCGATGGCGGAAACATCGGGATGTCACGTATTGATGATTGTTCAGTAGCTCATGGTAAATAATAAATTTCATTATATGATTTAAATAAATTACATACAATTGTTCTACAAGAATTCGTACATCAAATTGAATAAAACTATGCACGCATCTTCAAGCATTAATTCAAATCTTCAAGCAAGTAGAACCTGAAACATGTTAAGTTGAAAATATTTTGGGTCAACAAAAGTTGGTGAGAATTACATAGGTTTTGATAATCGAATAAAATTGTTGTGCAATTCATGTGTCATGGCAATCTAGTCCATATGCGAAAACATACTAGAAGTAAATCGAGTGCATAATCAACCTTGTGACTGTTGTATTGTGGTACATCCCATACGCTCATGGTTCACTCGTTTATATTGCAGTAACAAACACCCACGCAACCTTTGTAGGAGGCACGTATCCGGGTGGGATTGTCAGTCCAATAGATCTATCAATGTATACCGTTTGGTTGATGAATGTTTATGCTAGAATTGTGCTTACCCTAGTCATGTTCAAGACATAATGCAACATAGAAAAACACATAGACACATTGATGATTGAATTGCATAAATGATGTTGTAACATGTTTCACCCCAAAAATGGTGATAAATAGAAAAGGGGCTATGTAAAACTCACCTTAGCAAAGTATTAAGTATCGAGAAATAGAATATGTGTAGCCCCAAAGTTGCCAATTACAAGAGCTTATAATCAAAGCTTCAATTGTAGAAGTAATAGACTATAGAAGAAAGGTATGAGGGAAAGTTTAATCGGATTGAAACAATTAGAGGTGCAAAGTATAATGGGTCATAGGTGGGTTTTTATACTAGTTTTGGATTCAATTAGCCATTAAAATTGGTCAACACCATAAAGTAAGGTTTTATGATGAATTGACTATTTGACTAAGACTTTGACTGTTTGACTAAGACTTTGACTAGGACTTTGACTATTTGACTCAAGGCTTTATTTAAAAAAAAAAAAAATCTTGTATGTGAAAAAAAAAAGAATTTAGAATCATATTATTATTATTATTATTATTATTTATATACATTTATGTATGTATATAAGTTGCGAGTTAGGATAAATAAAGACTTAGGCACATTTGTATAATATTAATGATAAAGGTGTAATAAAAATATATATATATATATATATATATATATATATATATATATATATAAGGGCTTTTTATGTATTAAAATTTTGGGGAAAATTTTGCGATGTTACAACGACGACCACCACCACCGTCTACCACCAGACTGCTGTAAAAAATCAGTTTATTTAAATTTCAGTTTATTTCAGCAGCCTGCAGACATTAACAAACAAACAGTCTTCTTCTTGCAGACTGCAGACTTTTGGTCCACCTCTTCTCTTGCAGATGTGGTTCGCAGACTGCAGACCTTTTCCTGTAGAAAAAACAAAGAGCACCTTAAATTATAATCATAAAGAGACGTAACCTTTAAAGATGTATTTGATTTTCTGCAGTTGCTGTAACATTTGAGTATAATTATCATGTATGGAACTCAGTTAGCATTTTATTTTGAATAGGTGAATCAAGGGCAAATCAGACTTTAATTCAAATTCAATTTACGATTAAATTCACGACCGATTAACTTATTTCGATTCACGATCGATTAACTAGTTTCGACAATAATTCATATTCAATTCACGATCAAATTCACGATTCAATAATCCTCTGTTTCTAAAATAATACTCTGTTTCTTGAATATAAGTAAGTTTTTGAAAAGATTTACACGGACAAGAAGATATAATACTCTGTTTCTTGAATTAATTACGTTCAAATCATTTTAGAAATGATTACGTTCAATCATTTAGAATTAATTAGTACTCTTGAATAATAAGCAACATTACATTCAATCATTTAGAAATGAGTGCTTGAACAAGTGAAACCAATGAAATAGAAGATCCACGTTTAAGCATTAGACTATTATTAAACGCACTTTATTAATACTCTTAGACGCACGTTTAAGCATTGGACTATTATTATTAAACGCACTTTATTATTATTAAACGCACTTTTAAGCATTGGCAATTTTAATTAAACGCACTATTTAAGCATTGGCAATTTTAACAAAAAGATAATTAAACGCACTTTATTATTTTCATTCACAGATTTTGAAGTCGAATTAACTGTAGTAACTTCTTGATTTAAAGGATTTACAGGCTTCACCTTTTAGACTTGATTCATTGACTTCAACTTTCTGGTCAATGATTTCGACTTTCTGAATATCTTGATCCTCAATTTGCTTCTCACTGTTAACAATATTTCATCACTGGATGCTGAGAACTGGGTACATGAGACTACTCTTCCTGGGTATGATTTTGAGGGGTGAATCCATTGATGTTTTTGGGAGAATTGGAGAAGATAGAGTGATATAAAAGGGTTGGGTTTTTGGTGTAGGTACTGTTGGACAAATATAAAGGTGCGTTTGAAGTTTTTTTTTAATTTTTTCAAAGGTGCGTTTATAATAATTAAAGGTGTGTTTGAAGTTTTTTTTAATCTTTTCAAAGGTGCGTTTGTTTTTTTACAACGTGCGTTTAAAGAATATACAAGTGTGTTTAAAAAATTTACAACGTGCGTTTAAGAGGGTGTTTGGGGTTGCGTTTTGAATCTGATTTTTAGATTATTGCGTTTTCAAAACGCAGATAATCAGTTTTTAGCGTTTGGGATTGCGTTTTGAAAACGCAGATAATCAGTATTTTAGGCTACCAAAACGCAATAATCTATAAGCAGCTCCATCCCTGCTTTTTCAAAACGCATAATCTGTTTTGAATAATCAATCCCAAACACCCCCTAAATATGTGAGTGTGCGTTTAAAAATCCCTTTTATCAGCAACTTCATCTCCTTCCTCTGCAACTTTTTTTAACCCATTTCTTACCTTTAATTCTTCTTCTTGAATCAAAATCGAAAGCTTCTGATAAACATTATGGATATTTGTGTCACTTACTAATTAAAAGCTTGTAGCTAGTAGAGTTTTTTTTCTTAAACGCTAGTACTTGTAGCTTTTCACTATAAAACTTTTTTTCCTAACCTAAAAGCTTTTAGTTCCTTCAACCAAACAAATACTTTTTGTTGAGTAAGAGTTTTTTCTTAAAAGCTTGAAGCTTAAAGATCTTAAAAGCTTCTTACCAAACATTTGTACATGGCTCAAGTTCCAGTAAATAACTAAATACGATTACCACATACAAATTAGGAAATCAAGAAACTGTCGTGATCCAAATAGCAGAATATGAATAGGAGTGTGAATCTATATATACAAGGAGAGTGAGAGAGTTGGCTCTGGGCGGTCCCTTACCTTGCCCCTTCCATGACTCCCTCTTCATGTATCCCATTTATAGATGTACATATCCCTAACTCTAGAAACAAAAGGATGCGACCTGTTTGGAACAAACAGTTCTAAAGGTGGGATCTAGTACAAACACTTGTAGCCTAGTTGGTTGAGGGCCTAAAGTTTTCTATGAGAGGCTTAGGTTCAATTCCTACTAGCTACATTTGGAGGACATTGGTGAAGGGGAAATGAGGGATGACCCGGCCATTGGCTTGGGTTCGAGTCCAGATCTCGATCGGTTTTACCGATTATTTCACTGTCGTGCCTTCGGGCGAGTGAGTGGTCGGGTTTTCCCGGGAATTGGTGGCAATTGGTGGCCCGAGTACTCTCGAGTACCTGATTCACCAAAAGGGTGCCCGAGAGTGCTCGAAAATTGATTTGTTGGCCGTTAAAAAAAGTACAAACAAGGGTTAACATACCAATGATACAAATAACTAGAGTAATTTTGTTTGAAGTAAAATACTCCATCCGTCCCTATTTAAACGTCATGGGGCCAAAAACACACATTTTAAGAAATCTTTTGTTTGTATGTGGTAACATGACAATAATATCCTCAAAAGTGATGATTGTGTTTTGAATTTTATAGGCAAAACTGAAAATTGTATTTCTATTTTTGAAAATAGACATTTAATTTGTGACAACCAAAAATAAAAAGATAGACATTTATATAGGACGGAGGGAATAATTATTATTACGCTACAGTTTTGAAGCAGTTATTTTTACAGTTTTACTGTGTAATAATTATTACGACACAACAAAACAAACTAAAACAACCATTGTTTAAAAAAAAAAAAAAAAAACCATTATTAGCTACTTTAAAACTGTAGTGTTTAATTAGAAAGGTCCAATAATAATAATCATTCTAACTCAAGTTATCTCTTCAATACCATATTCCTGATTATACTAAGAATTAATTAAAGAAACTATGATATTTTTCCTGTTTCTGTGCATCAACTCAACAGTTTATATATATTTTCGTTTAAATTTCAAATGATTTGAATCCATTGTCGTGGTTAAATAAATCTATACATCTAATAAAACAAACTCAATGAGTACATTTGACACTCCCATATTGCACCTCAATTCATCTCTCTTCCCATATTGTGCCATGTGTCCTCCTCTCATAATTTATAAAATTGTTCTTTTTAAAAAAATTAAAAATAGAGTAATAATCTATACATATGGTAATAATTATCACTTAATACTTTCCTAATCTAATTAACCTACTCAATCAATTACCCTCATTCTCTCTCATCATTCTCTCTCATTCTCTCTCACACGCCAATAACTCTTTCTTCTCTGCGATTCGTGTATCTCCATCCGATCAAAAGCTTCCATCATCATCGTTCATCTTCTTCGTCTCTATCATTCAAGGTAACGATTTCTTCTTTGTTTTTCATACGATTTCTGTTAAATATCGTTGTTTCTTATAATTATTTACCGATTTAATCGATTTTTATGTTTCTCTGTTTCTTTCTATGTTTCCATCGCCGATCATTCGTCTTCTTCTATCTCTCATTCAAGGTAATCATTGTTTCTACTTTGTTCATACGATTCCTCTTATATATTGTTGTTTTTTGTAATTATTTTCAGATTTAAGCGATGAATGATCGGCGGTCTTTCTTTTTTTCTCTGATCGTCGCCTATTTAGATTCTAATATTTCATTCAGATTCTAATATTAAACTTTTTTTTTGTATTGTTGATGGTTTTTAATAATTTTTCAGATTTGGGGCTTTAGGTTTCATCTTTCTTATTTTCTACTATGAGATTATATTGTGACTTTTAAGTTTCAGTGTTTAGGTATTGTTATTTGTTTTCAATGATTAGGTATTATGTTTGTTGTTTTCAAAAATTATGAGATTTTAATAATTTTCAGATTTGTGATATGATCAGTTTCAGTGTTTAGGTATTGTTATTTGTTTTCAATGATTAGGTATTATGTTTGTTGTTTTCAAAAATTATGAGATTTTAATAATTTTCAGATTTGTGATATGATCCTTCATGTTTTCTCAGTAGCAAAAACACGAAAATTTTCCGTGTATTATATATTTCTTCATGATATTATGTTGGCTCGATGATGTTTGTCTTCGGGTGAGGTTGAATGTTCATATGTTCTTCGAGGTGTTCTTGAGGATCATAATATTAGATGAAAGGTAAAAGAATGTTGGATATTTTTTAGTGATTAATCCGCTTAGGAATGCTATTCGGGTCCGGGTCCTGTTTGTTGATTCGGGTCTCATTTATTAGCATTTTATTTGTTTCCTAAGTTGATGGCTTAAAGTTTGGAAGGATAATTATAAGAATTAATTGTTATAAATGGTGGTTTGAAAAGTCTTGGATGTTAAAAGGAAGGGTCGAGTTTTTTGGTAAGAGATTGATTGATTGTATTATAGGAAAGTTAATAGCACAATTAGTTGTTCACTTTCCATATAGTCATAGTCAAATGTATTAACTGCATAGTCAAATGTATTAACTATAATTGCTATAATTATGAATCTTGGTTTGGAAAGTTGTTGAATGGAATTGATGGTGGAATTGGTTTGTAAAGTTATTGCACTAATTTTAATACATTTTTAAAATTCTGATTTGTTTTTTTAATACTTTTTTATGGCGGTTGCAGGTGTATAACGATTGTGTTGCACCAATGAGCAACGGTAGAGGCTGTTTGCTCAGGGTAATAGTACTCTGGCAGATTCTTGCATAGACCAATTGGAGTTTATTGTTGCACGGGCACAAAGGATTGGAGATCCAAAATATCAACAGAAGGTACATGATTTTGCTCTTTAGTGTTAACAATTCTTGCATTTTGATATTTATCATGATTTATACAATATTAGAAACATCTAATGTTAATAATTATAATTACCATATCATTAATAACCTTTAAACACAAAATTATTAATCAAATATAAATACATTTATAAATTTACTTTTAAACATTCAAAATCAAAATTTAAAAAAAAAAATCGGTTTTTAAAATTAAAGACATTTAAACACAAAATAAATGCTTAATTCTTTGATTTGTCACATTACTATTTTTAGCGTATAATTAGCATTTATCATGATTTACACAATATTGGAAACATCTAATGTTAATAATTATGATTACCATTTCATTAATAACATTTAAACACAAAATTATTAATCATATATAAATATAAATACATTTATAAACAAAGTTAAATTTGAATTTTTTTCATCACACTTAATACGTCTATTTTCAATTGAATTACTTTATTTTCAAACATTCAAAATCAAAATTTTAAAAAAATTACGGTTTTTAAAATTAAAGTCATTTAAACACAAAATAAATGCTTAATTCTTTGATTTGTTACGTTACTATTTTTAGCGTATAATTGATATTTATCATGAGTTACACAATATTGGAAACATCTAATGTTAATAATTATGATTACCATTTCATTAATAACTTTTAAACACAAAATTATTAATCATATATAAATACATTTATAAATTTATTTTTACACATTTAAAATCAAAATTAAAAAAAAAACGGTTTTTAAAATTAAAGACATTTAAACACCAAATAAATGCTTAATTATTTGATTTGTCACATTACTATTTTTAGCATATAAATAGCATTTATCATGATTTAGACCATATTGGAAACATCTAATGTTAATAATTATGATTACCATTTCATTAATATCATTTAAACACAAAATTATTAATCATATATAAATATAAATACATTTATAAACAAAGTTAAATTTGAATTTTTTTCATCAAAATTAATACGTCTATTTTCAATTGAATTACTTTATTTTCAAACATTCAAAATCAAAATTTAAAAATGAATACGGTTTTTAAATTTAAAGATATTTAAACACTAAATAAATGCTTAATTCTTTGATTTGTCACATTACTATTTTTAGCGTATAATTAGCATTTATCGTGAGTTACACAATATTGGAAACATCTAATGTTAATAATTATGATTACCATTTAATTAATAACCTTTAAATATAAAATTATTAATCATATATAAATACATTTATAAATTTATTTTTAAACATTCAAAATCAAAATTTAAAAAAAAATCCAGTTTTTAAAATTAAAGACATTTAAACACAAAATAAATGCTGAATTATTTGATTTGTCACATTACTATTTTTAGCGTATAAATAGCATCTATAAGGTAATAGTCAGTTAAAATTATTGAGTAATGCTCCTTTTACTTATACATGGGTCACTTTAGATAATGTTCCATCCTATAAACGGGTCAAATAAGGTAATAGTCGGTTAAAATGTTGTTTTAGTGGTGTAGGTTCATGTTTGTTTACTTATAAATTGGTCGATTTGGGTAATGTTCAACTTTTCCAATGGGTCAAATAGGGTAAAAGTCGCCAACAGTGTGTTTATGGTGTTTTGATTAGATTGATGTTCCTTTTACTTATACATAGGCCATAGGTGAATTGGGGCAATCTTCCCTTTTCTTAACGGGTCGATTTGGGTAATGTTTGCCTTTTCAAATGTGTCAAATAGAATAAAATGTGCTCGAAGCTTTTTTAGCGGGTCGATATGGGTAATGCTCATCTTTTCAGACGTGTCAAATTAAATTGTGAAATTTAGGTGGTAGTTAGTTTCTTATTTTTATTTTTATTACTTTCTTATTGTTGAATATGCCATAAGTCTATTTTTAACACATACCATTTAAGTCGCCTTATTCAGGTTGGATTGTATTTAAGAAACCCTGTATTCTCACATGGCCAGCTTTATGTCGCATTGTCAAGAGTTAAAAGCAGGGCAGGCGTGAAGTTACTTATACTTGATGCTGGTGGGAAGGTGATGACTAAAACAAAAAATGTGGTTTATAAGGAAATTTTCAGCGATATTTGAATAAATGTGTATTCGTTGCTTTTAAATTTTAATAAAATTTTTCTACTTTGTTTTTCTTATACGTTATACTACTCCAACTAATCGTACGTTGTTGAACTGCGTGTCAACGCGGGCAAATATCTAGTAGAATAAGAAACAAAAAGACGAAAAGCGTTTGAACAAATCAATCAGGGCTTCTGTAACATAATTTGAGAGTGGGACTCACAACAGCCCAACCCCATTCAGAATAACTTGCATTGATGGACAACATTATTATTATTATTATTAAATTACCATTTTTGCTCTTTTTTTATTGTTTCCTTATTTAGATATTCTTTTCTAGTTTGCCTGCGTCATTCATATATGCTCTAAGTTGAATTTCCATCTTCAAATTTTATATTTTTTGTATTACATATTCTTTTCCAAGATTGTTGTATGTAATCTACCAATCTCAGTTTTTTTTTTAAAGAAAGTTGTTTAAAGATAATAAAGGTTGAAACTTTGATTATCCCTTTTGTCATAAAATAATATTTGGGTCGAAATGGAAAGGGGTTATTCAAGCAGCAAGTTCAAGAAGATTTGTGTTTTCTGTGGAAGTAATCCTGGTCATAGAGATGTCTTCAGTGTTGCTGCTACTGAATTGGGAGATGAATTAGTTAATTTATTTCTTTTTCTTCTCTTTTTTTGAATTGTTTATGTGACTGTTGGTTTTTGCACACCACCTGTTTGATTAAATGCCTCTTACAATGGATTTTTATGATTTTAATATTATGTTTTTTGTAATAATAAGTGATTTGGAATTTGGATTGGATGCTTGTTGGATTTTGTATCATTAAGTCTTAGTGATTGGTTTGCTTGTTTAAAGTTTGTGATTATGTTGTTGCTTATAGGTTAATAGGAAGATAAATTTGGTATATGGTGGTGGAAGTGTTGGGTTAATGGGGATGATATCTCAGAGGGTTTTTGACGGAGGGTGCCATGTTCTTGGGTAACGTACACGAACATCGATTCTTGTTTTGTGTAGTTTTTGTTACTCGTGCTTGTTCGTTAATGTAACGTTGGTTTTAACGGATCATTGTTGCTTACTCACTTGCAGGGTTATTCCAAAAGCTCTTGTACCACTTGAGGTATGTTCCTTTTAAATATGGATTTTTCGAGTTTGTTTTAGTTACCTAAGCGTTGTTTCAAGCATAGTTGTCAAAGGCAAAAAGCGCGCTCAAGGCGCTTTGGTACCGCCTGTGGCATAGGCGAGAAGCGCAAAAAAAGCGTGGGCCTGGAAAAAAAAAAGCGCAAACTAAAAAAAAGATGGAAATCACCAAAATCACTAAAAAATAACAACTATCAGCAACAGAAAACATGACTGTCAATACTGAAGCATTATAGGATCAACAAACATATTAAAAATTGAACATAATGTTCCACATTCATGATTGTCACTAACGCGAAACATGACTGTCAATACTGAAATATTGGATCACAAAACAGATTAAAAAAACTTAAAATAATGTTCCAGATTCATGACTGTCACTAACAGAAAACATGACTATCAATACTGAAGCATTAATTGAGAATGTTTCTCTGCTGTGTTTGAGACTTTGATCGTATATAGGGCATAGGGTTAGAGGTTGTTTATATAGATTACAATGCATTACTTGTTTAAAAAATAAAAGATATGATTAGATATTACTAGTTTTAAAAAATCGGCTATAAAATGGTAGAAGGATAAAACTTAAAAAAAAAAAATCATTGCTTTATTTATCTAGGAGAGAAAAGCGGCCTAGGGTCGCTTCTAGGAAATTCATCGCCTAGGCGCCCTAGGCGCTCGCTTTTAACAACTGTGGTTTCAAGCCGTATTGGATCCGTTATTCTCTTGAGTCATTGTTAGTGTTCGTGTGTTGTTCTTCGTTATTTAGCCTATTACATTCTTGAGGTTATGTAGTAGCATTGGCAAGGATTACTTGCTTCTGCTACATTGTACACGTAGGACTGTATGCCAAAAGTTTGAAACAATGATGCAAAATCATTTTAAAAGATCAGTTAAGCATAACAATATGACATCAAATGTCTAGCTTGTAGCCATGATAGTTCTGTGCTAGCACGATCATTGCTCAGTATCGGCATAGCTTAATATCGCCGGGCTATGTATTTAATCTGGGATGATCTAAGATGTGTTTTGTTTTTGCATTTTTTTTGTCAAATTATCGTCCCATTTTGCTAATTTTGATAGATCTCTGGTGAAACTGTTGGAGAGGTACGAATCGTCTCAGATATGCATGAAAGGAAAGCTGAAATGGCTCGAGAATCTGATGCCTTTATTGCACTCCCTGGTATCTTTCAAATTGTGTTCAAATTTCTGAACTTTTTTCATGAAACCTGTACTCATGGCGACACTGCTTTCAGGGGGTTATGGAACCATGGAGGAAGTTTTGGAGATGATCACATGGTCGCAGCTTGGAATTCATAAAAAAACCGTAAGCTGTCATTTATAATGTTTTGAGAATTAGAGATGGCAATTTCGATACATGTAGCCATGACCTAGTAGTCTAGTGGTATGGTGCTTGCTTCCCACAAAAGTGACGTGGGTTCAAATCATTGCAAGTGCAAGGTTAGGTGTAGAGAAAATGTTGTTAATAAAAAACTTATAAATATGTTTATTCACGCTATGTCGCTATATACGCTCCACTTACGGTGTGCGCATATAATGTATATATGTGTGGCCCTTGGGGGGCAAAAGTAAAGTTGCACTGGTTTTAACGTTATTTTACTAATTTCGTGAAAATAACGTTAAAACGACGGACGGTTAATCATGCATCATGTGGTGGCGTGGATAGCCAAAAGACAAAGGGGTACACGCACCGATCGGGTTTGTCCCGATTGCTAAGTGTTCTGTGCCTTATGTCCAAGGCTTGATACCAAACCACATCGAGCCGGGGGTCTCACTGGAAGCAGCCTCTCTATTCTTAGGGGTAGAGGTAAGGCTGTCTACATCTTACCCTCCTCAGACCCTACCTTAGCTTTGCTATAGGTGGGATTAACTGAGTATGATGATGATGATGATGATGATGATGACGCTATGTCGCTATGCTATATCTCTAGCAGGTCAAACATGTAAAATAGAAAAAAATAGCTATAAAGGAAACGGGTCAAATTGGTTTTAAGCCACCCATAGTGTAAATCATTTTATTAAAAAGTCTGACCCGACCTATTTCCAAACATGTTTTGAACTGTTAGCAGGACCGTCATTTTGCCACCTCATTCAGATCCTTGAGTATTTGCTTTCATAACCTTGAATTTGTATACTCAGGTTGGTCTCTTAAATGTTGATGGATATTACAACAGTCTGCTTGCATTATTTGACAATGGAGTCAAAGAAGGTTTCATCAAGCCAAGTGCTAGGGACATTGTTTTATCAGCCTCAAATGCAATAGATTTGTTAACTAAAATGGAGGTATAAAGAAATTTAGGTTTTTTTTTTCAGTGGGTCCCACTAAAGGCTATTGTATTTTAATTTTTGTTTATTTAATTTATTTTCCCGGGTACAGCAATACAAGCCAGAGCATGATCATGTCGCGCCTCATGAGAGTTGGCAGATGGAGCAACTGGGGAATTATCCAAAAAAAGGAACCTAATCCAATCGGGTTTCATTCAACCGTGTTTTTTTTTTTTTTTTAATTTGAAAGACGGACTTCGTGTGCTTAGCAGGTTTGATTCTATGTACTCATTTTCGTCTAGAGTGGGTTTGAATGTGGTAGAAATGATCATAATTGTTTCCAGGGCCTTCGTCTAGTGTCGCTATGATGATGCGATAGATATGAGGTGCCTTATAGATTCACGTTTGATTTGAAAGCTTGGATTGAATACTCGTTACAAATCATACTTATGTTAAAACTGAAATAGTTTGAAAGTTAAAAAGTTCATTGTCGGCCGATACGTTGAAAGTTGGGACTGTTGTGCATAATTTCTTAAGTACAGATTATTGCCGGTCAATAATGTAAAGTTTGAATTATTAAAATCTATTTCCCTAAACTAATAAATTAATATTTTTCATCTTCTTGTCTTGATCTCTCCAATCCATCCCAATAGGCCCAGATTGTTCTTTCCATCCTAATACCTAGTATGACAAGTTTAACTAGTTTTTGAATTACTAGAAGTAAATAAAGATGAATGTTACGGTTTTTTGTGTGTCACTTTCCAATTGCAAGTTTAATAAGAAGAGTCGGGCAAGCTTGCTTTTTTTTTTTTTTTTTTTTTTTTTGAGTTCATAATTTATTTGCGTTATGCAAACATCCATGTTACATTAGGTATTGGAGCGTAGCTCATACCAGCATAGTAGGCTGATCGCAATCAACAAGCGACCCAATCATATATAGTTGATTGTTTGCTAATTGTGATAAGCCTACTACGCCGGTATGGGCCTACGCCCTAATACCAAATGTTAGCCCAAATATTTACATAACGCAAAACAAATTATGAACACGAAAAAGAATAAAAGACTTGCCTGACTCTTCTTATTAAACTTAAAATTGGAAATTGAAGCATAAAAAACCGTAATATTCATCTTTATTTAATATTAAAAGGATTAAAAATCATCTTGGGCACCCTACGCCCGCAACTCACATCAGAAGCATTAATCAGTAATCGAGCAGGAGGCGAGTAGAGACATCAACATGTGATCAAGCGACATTGGTTACCTAAACAAAACTGACTAACTGTCCTTACTGCCATACTGGTTAACCAAAATCAATCGCTTTTCAAAATCACGTAACCGAAATTTTTGGCTTTGGTTCGTTGAGGGCTCAAAACCAAATTGTTTCATGCACACCCCTTGCCATATCTATAAGCCACAAGAAAGTCCTTGTTGACTTAAAGCACGACAAGACAATCTTATGTGTGCATGGCGCACCACCTTAACAATTTGCCATGTAATCTAAATCTATGACAGTTAAATGTCGCTTAGCGATGAAAGTACAACATGTCCATACCTTGCGATTGGTATTTTTTTCATGTTGGTGGGGAGAAAACAACAAAGATCATATACGTAAATCCTGAAAAGTTGTGACCAATGGTGCTTTACAAATTGACAATTAGTTTACTCTAAATGTATGCAAATACTTATCAACTTCTATAAATTAAATTAAGTTATAAACAAATTTGTTGGTGTTTATATAAATACTTTACAAGTTTTCATTATTTGTATAAAAATAGATGTGTTGTTGTCCTTAAATAACCAAAAAGCAATTGCAATATTTAAAGTCCAAAAATCATCACATATTTAACGTTTGCAAAAATCATCGTTCACTAATTGAATAAATTAAATTTGTTCACACTTGTAGCCCAGTTGGTTGAGGGCCTAAAAGTTTCCTATGGGAGGCTTGGGTTCAATTCTCACTAGCTACATTTGGAGGACATTGGCGGAGGGGAAATGAGGGATGACCTGGCCATTGGCTTGGGTTCGAGTCCTGATCCCGACCGGTTTTACCGATTATTTCACTGTCGTGCCTTCGGGCGGGTGAGTGGTCGGGTTTTCCCGGGAATTGGTGGCAATTGGTGACCCGGGTACTCTCGAGTACCTGATTCGCCAAAAAGGTGCTCGAGAGTGCCCGGAATTGATTCGTTGGCCGTTAAATTTTTTTTTTTGAATAAATTAAATGTAGAGAATCATTATCAAATGTAGTACCTGCCTACTGATCATGTGCAATCTAGTTGTTTAATAATGGCTTGATATAGAATGTTCAAGTTTAATAAAAGCCAAGGTGAAATGTTTATCTAGGGTTTTTACTGGTATCACATTAAGGGGAAGCGGCACTCAAGGGTAAGAACCCTAGTTCTGACGACTCTTGCTTCGCCACGTTAAAATGAAATTAAAGTATTCTAGAACCATCAAAACACTGACACCATTCTAGACTAAGGGACTGTTTGGTTGATTAAGTGCTGAATGGTTAAGATGTATGAATGGTTAAGAGGTCTGAATGGTAGCAACATCTCAAATCTTAATCGTTTAGCCTTAACCATTCCATTCAGAAGCTGAAACAAACGCGTTGAATGCTGAATCATTCAGGGGCTGTTTGGCAAGTGCTGAACCAGTAAGAGGTCTTAATGGGTAAGAGGCTCTGAACCAGTAAGTGCTGAACCAGTAAGAGGTTGTTTGGTTGTATGTCTGAATGAGTGTGTAAAATGATTGTTTTATCCCTGTAACAATAACACCTCGATAACTTAGAAAAACCCCACTTTAATCAATAAAAATCGTGTACATAATTTATTAACTGAATTACAAGTTTTGTCCTTTAGCTTTATACCATATTGCAAAGAATGCCCTTTATGTTTAAAATTGACTAGTTTTGTACTTTACGTTTCAGAATCTTGCACGATTTGTCCTTTGAGCTTAATCCAGTTAACTTTTTCCGTTAAATGAAGGGTAAATTAGTCTTTTAGTCATTTATTTTAAAAACCCAGTTTAATAATTAAAAAAAATTATATTATATAATCTCTATCCATCTCTCACCCCTATCTATCTCTCTCTCTGTACACAAGCAGCCACCCTCCACCACTTGTCACCACCACCTTCCACAACCAGCCACCACCCCCACTACTTTCAAGTCTCACCACCACCACCACCGCACAACCACCACTTCTTAATCGAACAAACGAAGGAACCTCTGATGGTGAAGGGCATCAAATGCATCGATTTGTTCCTTATTTTTCTTTCTAACCACAACTACAATACTAACCACCACTTATGCCTTGGGACAACCAACGCCGATCACCTGGGTCTCCATAAGTTGCCGTACACCTGAACTGTTAAACCACCTCCATCAGTCCCCAACATAGTTCCCAAACACATTCACTGTAACCACTATTACAACTTCACCACTTGTAACCATAACCGTGCCCATCATATCGTCGCCTGAACAACCATCATCAACCACCACAATAGAACCCTCCTCGGCTGTACCCCTGTCACCGTCGTCATCATCTCCTAATATTATAAAGGAAGGGGTTTTACCTTATAGTTCAACGATATGTAGTGATAGAGTGTCGCCGCCGCCAGACCACCACTCAGCTATCATCGTCGTCGTCCTTCTCTTCCAGCTTCTCTCCTTCTGTCTCCTCTGTTCCCCTTCCGATTACTCCCTCCCTCCTTCTGTCTCTTCTCAGTCTCCCCCCTCTCTCTCTAGCTCTTCGATTACCCTCTCTCTAGTTCAGATGAGGTGGATTTAAAAGGTATAGTGGGAGTGGGGGTCGTGATGGATGGGAGTCGGCTCCGCCGGAGCTCCACCACAAGCCACCGTGGCTTCTTCACTCTCTCTTTCTATCTATACAGTATTATGTATGTGTGTGTAGTCTCATGTGGGTGTGTGTGTTAATTACCAGGAAGAAGGCAAGGGAATTGGGTTTTTATAATGGGTTGGGTTAGATGGTTTTTAATAAAGGGTTGGGTGATAAATTTTGATAGGTTTTGTAAATAGTATGTGAGTGTGATGGTGGAGGTTGTTGGCGGCGGGTGATGGTGGAGGTTGTCGGTGGCAGGTGGTGGTGGTGGTCGGCGACGACAGGCAGTGGTGGTGGCAGCTATTAAGATGTGGAGAGAGAGGGGGAAAGAAGAGGGGGGGATATATTAATGTTTAAAATTTACTTTTGGTCCAAAACTTTAACTTAATTGCACAAATAGGCCATATAATAGTAAAAAAGACGAATTCACCCTTGTATTAGTGTTAAAATTTAACTGGGTTAGGCTCAAAGGATAAACCGTGTAAGATTCTGAAATGTAAAGTACAAAACTAGTCAATTTTAAACATAAAGGACATTCTTTGCAATATGGTATAAAGCTAAAGGACAAAACTTGTAATTCAGTCTAATTTATTATTATTATTATTATTATTATTATTATTATTATTATTATTATTATTATTATTATTATTATTATTATTATTATCTCAACCCACCTATAATTTCTATTTTATCACAACCCACCTAGCAAATCAAAAATCAAACCAAACAAAACAAATATCCCACCTACTCCTTCATCCCTACGCAGACAAATCAAACCCAAAGAAATATCCAACCCACCAACCTTCCCTTCATCACACACACACACACACACACACACACACACACACACACACACACACACACACAGATAGAGAGAGAGAGAGAGAGCTCGGAGAAAAGGAAGCATGGGGCAGAACCCACACGCACACACAAACACACACACACACACACGTCAGAGCAGAGGAAGCACGGAGCAGCGAGAGGAATGAAAGGGGGAGAAGGGCGGCACGAGAAGGATGAGAGGGATAGGAGATGACGACAGAAGGTGGTGAGGAGAGGGGTGGGGCGACGATGGGAGGGAGACAAGGAGGAGGAGAGGGAGGAGAGGTGAAGTGCGGAAGTATAGAGTAATAGGTAATAGAGTGAATTGGATCAAATGTACTATTCTCATTATTCACAGAAGATTATATAGTGGCTACAACATTAATACAATGGCTTGATTCTAGGATGACTATTGACTGGACTATTGACTAAGAATATTGACTACTAGGTTAGAGCCCCGTGGGGACCCACGGTGCAAACCAAAGTAAATTAAAAATAATATTAAACTAAGAGTTGTATTATTCAAGTTGAGTGCCCGTAAAACCAATCAATATATCCAACCTAATATTAACATGCAATTCCAAAACAAACAATCAACTACCATGAAAAAAAAAATCAAAATAATGTTAATGTAGTAAATTAAATATTAAAACAAAAGTATTCAAATAAAACTTGTATTATTGAAGTTGTATGTACATAAGTTCAAAGATGATAAGTAAAAAAATGCATCAAATTTTTTTACCTTATTCATAAAGCTTGAAATACTTCTTTGTACACGACGTTGGATGTTTTGTTCGTCAGTTCACCATCTTCATCCAGTATAACTATCTTCAGTCCATCTCGACTTCTGACCCTTGATAGTGCAACATACAACTGGCCGTGCGAAAAAACTGGATCCTTCAAATACAACCCAACTCTCGATAACGATTGTCCTTGACTTTTGTTTATTGTCATTGCGAAAGAAACAACAAGTGGAAACTGTCTTCTGTTAAATTTAAAAGGAATTTTCTTATCCGAAGGGGATAAAGTAATTCTTGGAATAAACGTTCGCATTCCAATGTTGCTTCCTGAAATGATTTTGGCTTCAATTACACGTTTTCTCATTTTCACAACTTGTAACCTTGTCCCATTACACAGACCGCTTTTCTGATCAATGTTTCTTAGTAACATTACAGGAACACCAACTTTCAAAACCAGACGATGGTTTGGTATTCCAGAAAACTTAAGACCATTCAGCACATCGGGAGAAACTAATCTTTCATCAACATGTTCATTTACATCTTCGGACTGACAAACACTGTCTGAACTAAGATACTCAACTTCGTCACCTGGAAACATAGAAAGTAATCTATCATTAATTTCTTGGACAACTTCATTCAACGGTGCCAATATAGCTCGATCTTGAAAATAATCCGGGATGTTGATGTTATCCACAAGTGACGAATACACAAAGGGTATCAAATCAGAGACAGGATCCGAAGATTGAGAAATAAGTAAGTCATCAGGTATCTCAATAACATCCTGATCATCATTTATTGTATCCACCTTTCCTTTTCCTATATCCAGAAGCCAAGATGCAAAGTTTTTAGTTTCCTCGATATCAGACTTGTAGGTTCCTGAAAGCAACCTCATATTTTTCGTTAACTCTAAAACAACGCATCTGTGCCAAATGTATGATGAACTTAAAGAGGCATTAACAATGTCATGCCTAGTTCCATTTGGTACAACTGGTAGAATTTGTCTAAAGTCACCCCCAAACACAACAACCTTTCCACCAAATAACAAATCAGACGAGTCATCAGGATGAACAACAAATACATCTTTTAAGCTTCGATCTAGTGCTTCAAAGGCATGTTTATGAGTCATGGGTGCTTCATCCCAGATAATCAAATCGGTTTTTTAAGCAGTTGTGCAACATCACCGTTAGGTGGTATGTAACACATAGAATCTTCAGTTAGGTTTATAGGAATACGAAACCTGGAATGTGCTGTCCTACCACCTGCCAATAGCAAAGATGCAATACCACTCGAAGCAACATTCAAAACAATCTTTCATTTACATCTTATGGATGAAGCTAGTGTCTTCCACAGGAACGTTTTACCAGTACCACCGTAACCATAAAACTCCTCCTTTCTTCTCATCGACAACTTTCATTACACAGTTATAAATATTTTTCTGTTCATCTGTTAAAGAAGCGAACTGAGTATCAAATTCTTCAACCAAACTGTTTGTGTCATATCCCAACTCCTCACAAATAAGACGATTGTCTAATGATGATAGAAACTCATTCTCGGGACATGGCATGCCTACGAAATGTCGTAGACTGGAACTATTACGCAATAAGAACTTCTCGATATCAAGTAAAGCTAAATTCTTAATTTCGTCGTCTGAAAGGATCAAATCTGGGAAAAAAATGTGTTAGAATGAAATATATAGAATAAAATTAACATATAAAATGAATAAGTGAATATGTGGAACCATTAAAAATAGTATAATTAACATTCCTAATAATTATGAATCATTACAATTTAGTATATGTCCACAAAATTGTAGAAAATCTATGTTAAAGTAATAATATATTAAAAAAAGTTAAAAACCTGGACAGTTTGAATCTATTCTTCTCTTGCGTAAAATGTCATCAGACAAATAATTCCATGTTTCCTCCCACACAATGTCAGGTCTTGACAAACTGTTGGACGCTAAAAGAGTTGCAAATAAGTTCCTTAGATAAGGGCCAAAACCTGCAAAAGCCGCTTCCTTTATTGCTTCAACATATTCTGTATCATCATCCAAGAGTCCCATAGCGTAGCATGCATCCCTAAAAGAGGATTGGACTTTCCCATCAACTTTAAGAATATCTTGAAATGATGTTGGTCCTTTAACCTTATTCAAAAGAATTCTCAAAAAATAAGCTTCACCAACAGAAGCAGGAACTGAATGAATCCGACCAATTGACTTTATTCTTTGCCTAGGCTCCCATTTTCTTTCTTGTGCTTTCCAAACATATTGTGAAGGGAATTGGATGTAAGTTAGTTGCCTTGCATTGGTATCATTTTTGTTGCGTTCCATCCAACCCAAAAACATAGATGTAGCACAAGAGGGTTTATTGAGAACGTCGTCAATGTCCTGCGTAGCATCGAAAACAATTCTTTGTTCACCGGGTAGATGAAAAGGTAATCTCATTACAGGAGGTGTCCTGTAATGAATATCATATGAGAATATTCTCCATGAAGCCTCACACGCAGAAATATAACGACAATCATAAAATCCTTTGACTTCATCAACCACTATGTCTTCACCCGGTACTTTCTTGCTTTCCACAAAATTAACAGTAACTCTATCTGGACCCTTGTTAATGTATTTAAATAAATACTTAATGGATCCAGCTTGGTTACACCATTCAACGTTGATATGTGCCTGGTATCTTTTAAGAAGAGTCTTGTTATACGGAACGACATATCTGTTATCTAACTGCTCACCAGACTTTTCTACAAACGAACCATTATCTCTGCGTCTATACAATGCATAACCATCATTATCGATAGAGGTTTCATGCTGAAAATTCTTTGGGAAGTTTTTTGAACATTTGTCATTGACCATACACGGACAACGCATGTTCAAAGGTCCACAAGGACCGTGAATCATAAACTCACGTACAAGTTCATACAATTCTGGCTCCTCATCTTTATTTGGTATCTCAGCTGAAATGAAGTTGTCAATATGGTCAACTGTTGGAAGCTTATAACCAGCGGCCATGAACAAACAGATGTGTGCATGCGGTAATCCACGTTTTTGAAACTCAACCGTGTATACAACTGCAAAGTATTGGTAGCAAACAAAATAAAATAAGTTATAAAGGTTAAAAAAATAAATAAATAATGTTCTAATAAAATAAACTTCATGTATTCGTACCAGCTTCAACAGTTCCAAATAAGTGTTTATCTTTCAGGTCTTTAATTATCGAATCAAGTTTTATTTTAAACAACCTGCATAAAATGTCTGGCCTATCTTCTGGTCTAAGAGTGGTATCTTGAAGATATCTTCTCATCTCTGGCCATTTAGGATTACAAGTAATTGTAATAAAATAGTCAGGGTATCCGTACCACTTGCATATTGCCATTGCGTCTAGATAATTTTGCATCATATATCTAGCGCCACCTGTAAAAGAAGATGGAATAATAACTCGTTGACCCATGCTTGATGTCTCTGTTTGTCCTTCTTCTCTTTGTTTACTTAGGACATTATACTTCTCACTCCTAATAAGGGTTTGCTTACCCTTAATGAAATTTAATCTTTCCATTTCAATCATTGTATATGAATCAACTAAAAATTGCTGTAAAAGTCTCCTTGCATTAAGAATTAGGGAGAATTCATTACTCCTATCTTGAATCCTATAAGCAAAAAACTCCCTCATTGTTGTACTTTCATGTTTTTTGTTTTTTGTATTTGAAGATGAGCTCCCATCTGGTAAGATAACATTTTTTTGACGGTCATTTTTTTTTGTTTTTTGAATTTGAAGATGAGCTTTCATTTGGTAAGGGAACATTGCTGTGAAGGATGTCAATTCTATATCCATCGTCACCATAAGGAAGCAACAATGGATACTGAAGAGCAAGATACGACGGATGTAACTCACTAACTCTTTTTAGCTTTCCGTCAATGGTCTGCACGATAATATCACGTTTATCTGTTTCTTCATTGAGGTCACCAATTATCAATGCAGCAACTTCAGAAACTGTGGGCAGGTTGTATGTTCTACCATCTTCTTTCCTCATTCCGTTTAATCGAAGCTTGACTTGTGCATCAGGATTCTTCTGAAAGCAATCTCTCGCCATTCTATAAGATTTCACCAAGGAGTTTTTGTCATCCAACATTTTTTCAATTCTTTTACAATTTGAAACTCAAGCGCCTTTTCTGATGAGTGATCCTCGTCTGCATCACTATAAATAAGATGAATGTATTAGATTGAAAAGCATTTGGGTATGTATACCGTTCGAAACAAAAGACATTAAGAAAAAAAACATACCCAACGACATTGATTCTATTCGAAACTTCATTTTCAGTATCATAGATGTATAGCGAGAATACTGGATTTTGTCCATGTGATGGTAAAAGATTTCCCAAAGCATGGTAGTTCTCACCACTTATACGATAGATGAAAGGAGCATTACCATGATTTATAGACTTATCAATTTTTCCACCCATGGAAGTAAATGCAAACATAGAGTTGAACCGTCTTATGTTCTTTAAAAAGAATTTGCTTTTAGAATCAACACCATTAAAATACTCTTTCTAACTGTCTGGTGCCTCCTTAAAAGGAGGAAGCAAAACTTTTCCATAACCATAACATAGAGAGAAATTTTTTTTACCACCACTTCTTTTATGCCCTCTTGTAGATTCACAACTCCACAATCTTGCATTGCAATCCTCACAAGTCACATTTTGATCCCCATGGTCCAAGTAATCTAAAAATAGATATTGAAAATATATATATATAAGATAATTTTAATGTAATTTAGAATTACAATTGAATATATTTTATATTAATTACCGAATAAAGAGTACCCGGAGATATGCCTTTTATTACAATGTTTGAAGTTACTCCATGCAGATTTTCTAAGCATTCTTCCAAGTCGGCCATCGGTATGGGAGTAATACTCAGGCGTTTTCGTTTTAAATTAGATGTTGACCGCGTATTGCGTACATTGGTATTTCGATTTGCTTGTTGTTGGGTAACATTAGAAAGCGGAGACCTAACACCTGAAGATCCTGACAAAGTAAAATAATATAAGTTTGATAACTGTTCATGTATTATAATATACTTTGTAAAAGTAAGTAATCTCTACACATACCAACAATGTCAACTGGGTGTGATTGAGTATTAGGTGTTATAGTTAGTTTTCCTTTATTACTCCGCTTAGAATCCAAGATATGCTTTCTTTCTTTTCGCCTTTGTTTATAAAATTCTGATAAATTGCTATGTTGAGATTCGTGACAGACTGTTCAAAAATGAAATAAATAAATGTCATGCTTTGAAAATAACATAACTACAAAACGGGACAATACAATACGATTATACTAACAGAAACACATAAGCGAACAAATGATGACATAAAAAAAAGATAAATAATACCATTAGAGATGTTTGACAAAGGCGTTATCTGGGTGTTAACTATAAAATAAAAAGAAATAATTACAAAAAAAAATTGAAATGAGTAAGCAAAAACACATTTGGGCAATGTATAAAAGAAAATTTACCTTCAATTGTTACACGATTATTTGTTTTTGTGGATGCAAAATTTGTTTTTTTTCGCTTTGTGCAATCGGCACGGTCATTAGAGATGTCTGACAAAGGCGTTCTCTGCGTGTTAACTACAAAAATAAAGACAACTAAGTAAAAAAATAACGGATTGTAGTAAGCAATAAGACATATGTGAAATGTAGAAGAAAATTTTACCTTGAATTGTTACTAACGAAGGTGTGAAAGCGTTTGGAGAGCCTTCTACATTTTCAACATTAGAAGCTGAAGAACCGACATTGGAACTTATGCTATCCAAATATGCATTCATCCGTTTACGTCTCTCAGAGACATTAAGACTCACTGAACAATAGAGTATACTTATACGTATTATTTTGTAATTGAAATTTAAGAATTAAATTTATAAGATCAAACATAACAAATTATGTACCATTTGATATGTCGGACAACGGTGTTGCAGTATTGATATCTCCATACATGTTTATAATATTTGTTAGTATAATAAAATATAAACATATATCAATGTAAACAAATGTAAAAAAAAAAAAAAAACCGTAATGATTACCGTTAGATTTACGCCTCAGGTTACCAACTTTAGATTTCGGTAAACTAAAAATCTCTTTTGGGGGTTCTGACATTGTAAAAGTTATTTTTTTTCTTCAATAAAATAAGTATGCTCCCTGAAAATTAAAAAAAACATAGTATTGATGATTGAAAAATATTTGACAAACTCACGTATTTTACGCTTTAAGAAATTGTAGAATATAAAATATACAATGCAAAACACAAAAATATAGTGTTACAATGTTTAATACATTTTTCTTAAAGCGGATTTTTAGATGATTTATTACGGTTATTATGAGTTCATCTTTTTTAATATTATACCAAATGTGATATACATCTATCTATATAAAATTAAATAAAATGAAGATGGTTCACCTACCATCATCAGCAATGTGTGTAACCTACATTTTATTATTATATTACCATTCAATAAAGCAATTTTGAATACAAAGACAGAGAGACGCGGGCATAATTGTATATTAAATACAATGATAAAGAACTATGTTTGTTAAGAAAACAAAATAAATCAGGTATGGTAAAAATGGACTTACAAAAGTCTTTGCTTCCACAGTCTGGAACAAAACTGAATGTGAAAAAGGAGTGTATTCGAAACACATAAACCGTAATTAAATGATGAAAGTGGGATAATGTTGATAGAATAAGTATAAAAGACTTGTATTGGTCTAATTATATAGTTGAAGTATAATTATGGAATGATTGAATTTTTTAGCTTGATTAGTAAAATAGACTTAAAATAAGCAAAATTAGTGCATGAAATGCTGCCATTCGTGTTGACTGGTCTTTTAATACATTTTTCTTAATCCATTCAAAATTAATTCGTGTTGACCGAATTAAAAATAAGCAAAATTAGTGCATGAAATGCTGCCATTCGTGTTGACTGGTCTTTTAATACATTTTTCTTAATGCATTCAAAATTAATTCGTGTTGACCGAATTAAAAATAAGCAAAATTAGTGCATGAAATGCTGCCATTCGTGTTGACTGGTCTTTTAATGAGGGTGATTTTCAATATATCAACTACTCAAAAAAGGAAATATTGGTATTTGATTTAGATTGATGACAAAGAATTATAATTAGCATACACAGCTACATATAATTTGAGTATATATAATTTATATTATCAAGTAATGTATATATAATTATGCTAATGAGACTAAGGGGTTGTTTGGTTGATTAAGTGTTGAATCATTAAGATGGTCTGAATGGTTAAGAGCTGAATCATTCAACATCCCTTATTAGCTTAATGGTTCAGCACTTAATCATTTCATTCAGTTGCTGAAACAAACAGTCTGAATGTTGAATGATTCGGACCTGAATGGTTAAGAGGTTGATTAAGAGGCTACCAAACAGCCCCTAAGCTAATTGAGATATGATTGATTTAGTTTTTTTTTATTTTGAACAGCCAACAAAAAGCCACTTTTATTAATCACCAACTTTGATTCCAAGCATGATCATAGGCTGAAAAAAGAGTGCTAAGCATAAACGAACGAACAATAATGACTTATACAACAACTATATGCTCATTTCTGAGTTAATGGTGTTGCTTTCATCATCAATATGAGGTGAAGACAAAAGAAAAATGATAATTAATAAAATTAAACGGTGTTCAATAATGCATATAATGTTGATAGTCATAGTAGTCTACTAAACAGTTACAATGACTTCTATCAAGAAGTTCTACACTATAACTTTTAATGAAATATAAACTATACCATATAACATCAAGGGATAAACTGAACAAAATTAGAGCACATATATATGATAGGCTTCTTCACGGGTTGTATAGAATGTTAGAATTAAAAGGTTAATGGGCGTCGGTTTTGTCAGCGGTAAATTGTTTGAAATATAACTTTGAAGAATTATGTAATATTAATCACATTTAATTGCTTAGATCTAACCTTCATTGATAGAGATCGTATAAAGACATATTAAAAGATTTATTGAAAATGTCTTAATAATAATTATAATGGCAATATTAATCGGTTAGAAATATAACTTTGAAGAATTATGTAATATTAATCACATATCAAACTTCAAGGCAATATTAATCGATTAGAAATATCAATTCCATTTATTCAAAATGTCTTAATAATAATTATAATGGCATAATCAATGGTTGACATTGACTCATGCCTTCAATTACCATTGATTATGCCATTATAATTATTATTATTATTAATATAATGGCATAATCAATGGTAATTGAAGGCATGAGTAATTGAAGGCATGAGTAAATGTCAACTATTATTAATTATTAATGTTATTAGTCAATATTAATAATTAATAATAATAATTATAATGACATTTAATCAATGGTAATTGAAGGATTGAGTAAATGTCAACTATAATTAGTCAATATTAATAATTAATAATAATAATTATAATGGCATAATCAATGGTAATTGAAGGCATGAGTCAATGTCAACTATAATTAGTCAATATTAATAATTAATAATAATAATTATAATGGCATAATCAATGGTAATTGAAGGCATGAGTCAATGTCAACTATAATTAGTCAATATTAATAATTAATAATAATAATTATAATGGCATAATCAATGGTAATTGAAGGCATGAGTCAATGTCAACTATAATTAGTCAATATTAATAATTAATAATAATAATTATAATGGCATAATCAATGGTAATTGAAGGCATGAGTAAATGTCAACAAAAATTTTTGTAATTGACTTTTGTTGAAGATCTTTGCAAGAACTGCTGCATCCAAAATGGACATGTTTGTACTCCTCAAACCATGTGGCGTTGTTGGGTGAGCCGCGTCTCCAATAAGCACCACACGGTCCCAAACAATCCGGTGCAGAGGATCACAATCATATATGACATTCAAAAATGGTTCTTTGGTCTCTTTTATTACTCTTACAAGTTCAGGAACCCATGTTTTCTCTACTTCCTCTTGCATCTTCTTGATCATATCGTTGCTTACTTTCATAGTTACCGAACTCCCCTAAAAAATTCAATAAGTAGGCGGGGAGGTTAATACTTATAATTTCATAAACATTAAAAAACGTTAGGATTCTAAGTTAAAAAGATGATCAATCACCTTGAGTTGTGGCTCGGGTTGATTGACATACCATATCCAGTTGATCTTCTTGTTCAAAAGGTCATAAAAAACGGCATGCGTTCCACTACCTAAATCGAAGTTCAGGCACTTGCCGAGATCTTGATAAACCTTTCGCAATCCTGCATAAATCTCCGAGTTTACATCACCAGAAAGATCCAACACCCCTCTCCAAGCACAGTACCCTAAGTACCTACAAATCATTCTCAACATTAGATTAACAAATCGACTAAAAGAATAAAACAAAATAAACACATATTAAAGGTTCTTCAAACCTTAATTTAAGGTCAGGGAGGAAAACTTGTCGAATCGAAGACAAACAACCGTTTATAAATCCAGATTAAAGAATGAATAAAAAAATTATCATGTGTGAACAGAATCAAGAATGCATAAAATCACTCAATTGATTCGGCCAGTACACACTAACCATTTATATATCGAACATAATCAATAATGCAAAAAAATTATGGATGTGCGATGGTATGTTTCAATACAATACATGACCTAGAATCAAGAATGCAAAAAAAGAAGAAGGATGAATGTTGGTTGGAAGATTTGTTAAAGAGTATGATGGAAGAATGTAGTGTAGATTTATGTTTAGAAAAGAGTATTTATAGTGAGTTAGTTGGAGCTCCATATACAATATGGATACCTCAAACACTCTCTAAGGGCTTCATTCAACCCTAGATGACCTCAATTATTATATAGATAGATGACTAAATAATTACAAGGGCATAAAGATAGCTCTTTGACTGTTGACTATGACTATGACTGACTGAACGGGACCATTAAGAGGTTGGGTTTTTTTGCAAGTAAACATCTTCAACCTCTGACCGATTCAGATGTTACCTCTGAATGGAGCCATTCAGAGGTAAACAAACAGCCCCTCAGGGCTGAATGGTTCAGAGCCTCATTAAGAGGCTTACCAAACAGGTCTAAATGATTAAGAGACTCTGAATGATTAAGTGCTGAATGGTTCAGCTATGCACCAAGTATGAATGGTTCAGCTCTTAACCATTCCATTCAGAGCTTTTTTTTAGGTTGAAACAAACAGTCTGAATAATGAACCATTCAGAGCTGAATGGTTCAGAGCCTCATTAAGAGGCTACCAAACATGCCCTTACTCTAGGACTTTTTATTTTTTTAATTATTATTGATTAATTAATAAAAGTTTTTTACAAAAGAAAAAGTAAAATTTTGTTTGTATCTAGTCTTCCTCCTCAGTCATCCCTTCTCTGTTCCCCACCTCCTTCCTTCTTTGTTCACCCTCTTCCTTCCTTCACCCACCGTCTTCCACCGCCCTTCTCTGTTACCCTGCGCGCCTCCTTCCTCCCCTAACTATTCTCTTCCTTCCTCTGCCACCCACCTCCTTCCTCCTTCGCAACCTGCCTCCTCTCTCTGGTATCCTCCCCTACGACAATACACATCCACTACAGCCGTGAGAAGTACTCTTTTTTTCATCAGAAAATCTCCGTCTCAAACCATCTCCCCAACCCACGTGCAAAAGAAAATCTATCAATGGTAATATTGACATGGATTTTTGTGCTTGCCTCTCGGCAAGAAGTACTCGAGCTAAAAAGTTTTGGCCTGTTGCCTGGGGGCAGTGTTGCCGCGCGACAACCGTAGCCGAAAACCCCTTGTCATGGAGTGCTCCACCCCTAATGGAAGACGTCAAATAGTTCAAGGACCCTTGGTCACTATTTAATTGGATGTGATGAGTTAGCAATTTATTATGAGAAGTGTCATTGTGAGTAAAACGTTTCAAAGACATTTGGTGCAACGTGTCACTCTATTATTGTTCGAATAGCAATGTTGTCACTCTTTGATTGCACGTGACATATTGGCAATTGATTGTGGAACGAGTGATTTTGAGTGAAATACCATATACGACGAGTAGTGGGGTCCTGGGCTAATCCTTGGCTAAACCTTGGAAATCTTAATGCGTTTCAAGGACCTTGGGTACAACATCTCACCCTATAAGGGTATGTGTAGTGGCCTCCGTTGTGAGGCGTTTTAACCCCTATAGCGCCGGGGAACACCGCCCCCCAGGCGCTATAGGGCGTTTTGGGTGGGCAGAGTTGTGGTGATAGCGGGCGTTTTCAGCCTCTGACATTTTATTATTATTATTATTATTATTATTATTATTATTATTATTAATAAGAAGAAGATGTTGATGATGAAGACGGTGGCTGTGATGGTTGTGACGGGAGCCGGTAGTTGCAGAGGTGGTGGTAGGTGTGATGGCAGAGAAGGTGGTGGTGGTGGCGGCGGCGGTAGAACTTCACGGTGGTGATGAAGATGATGATGAAAATGTAGGGCATTTCTGTTGTGTGTGTTTTTGAAAGAGATATATCTTCCTAGTGTAGTGGACTGGTCGATACTTGATAGGCCTAAAATCTATACATATACGGACCGATGTCAGCCCAAGATTAAACAAATATAAGGCCCATATAAAGAATAAATCTTAGACTCGTACATTGCCGATTTACTGGTATTAAAAAAAAACTGAAACTATAAATGAGTAATACAACAAATCAAATACGGTAAGTATTTAATATCCTTATTTAGGGTTTGTAATTTTTTTTTAGTATTTGTAATTTTTTTTTAAGTACTAGTAATTTTTTGTTTTAGTATTTGTAATTTTTTTATTTTTAATGAAATATTATTAAGTATTAAATATTCTTATTTAAATAAAACACAATAATTAACCAATCATTACCAATCATTTATAACCCCCACATAACCCCCCTTCCCACTACACCCTCTTTTTCCATAACCCCAACATAACCCCATTTCTATTACTTTTTAATATTTTAATCCTATAACCCCCACATAACCCTCTACCACTACACATACTCTAATGCACGAATTGCAAGGCTATGTGGGGTGTGTGTGTGTGGTGGGGGGGGGGGGGGGGGTGTTCTCTATTTAGCCTCTATGTGAGAAAAAAATGTTGCTATGTAGGCAGTGACGGATTCAAGAATTTTATTCACTGGGTTCCTATTTTAGGTATTCCAATTTCATATGACCGAACATAAAAATTTTGGGCCAGTTCAAGGGTTTGGATCGGTTTATCGGCTCGGGTCGGTTTAACGGTTCGATTAGTTAAACGAGGTAATAAATCGTCTATAAAAGTGGCTAATACTAATCCATAAAAAGTGGCTAATACTAGGGTTTTGTGTATGCTAATCCATAAAAAGAGCATTTAAGTTTCACATACTAGGTAACCCAAAAAAACTTATATAGAAGAGAACCAACCTCAAGCTCAAATGACATTACTACAGCTCCTCTGATCATACTTTTAAGATTTAAATGAGACAATAAATCATTTATAAAAGCTTTTAGTGCAATACACAAAATTGAACCCACAAAATCTTACGTCAATCTAGTAATTGAGTCTTCCTTCTTTCCAATATATTTGAACCAATTCATTAACAAGTAATAAACTAACATTAAAAAATATCCAATATCTTTGAACTAATTTAATAACAAGTAACAATATACAATAATCAATATCAAATATTCAAAGAACATAATATGAAATATTAGTTGATGAATTAAAATTGAGTTGAAATTAATTGTTACACAGATTATTCGTAGGAGAAAATAGTTGAGTACATATAAATAGAGTTATTAGCATAATAATGTTAAAAATATTTATATATTATTGAATCTACAAAGTACACACCATAGCAATAGATGTATTACACGTTGAATGTATATAAATTGTATTCATTATTTCTATATCAGCCTTAATTTGGGCCATATGAAAAACATTACAATAATGTTCTAAGAAAATCCACACAATCCACAATAAACAATTAGCAATGTGAGTTTCATTCTATCATGTGTTCACTGCCGGTTGAACCTATAATACAAATATGGATAGTTAGGAATACATCACTGAATATTGCAGGGGATGATTTCTTGTATTATTGAGGATAAAGAAGATGGCACAAAGGGTTATTGGTTGAGTTGAATATAGGTAAACTAGGTAAAGAAAGGAATTGGGTATGAGAAAAGATTATTAATTTGTGAAGGAAATATAGTAAAGATGATGGGGAAGAGATTGTTCTGTTTCATTGTGTTTGTTGGGTTTGAGTTTTCAAAGAAACGGGGCGTGAATAGAAGGAGAAGTCAGAAGAGTAGTGAGTTCGGGTATAAAAGTATAAAACCCTAGGTTTGAAATTAAAATAAAAAAAACAATGTAGGCGCCTGGAATTGCGGGGACTTATGGATTTTTAGGGAGAGTTTCAACCACTAGAGCACTTATAGCTTTTATTAATGGATACCACTAAAATTTACGAACCGACTGGGTTTCCGGGAACCCAACCTGAAGCCCTAAATCCGTCCCTGCATGTAGGCGCGCCATTTTCACTTTTCACATTGCTATGGTGTGTTGTGGGAAGCTTTATGTGAAATGTGGTATTGAGTTCAGTTGGCTATATATGAGTAGAGATGTAAAAAACCGGTTTGGGAACCGAAACCGGTAAAACTGACCAAAACAGAAACCGGCCAAAACCGGTTGCACATGAAACCGGTAATAAAAAACCCCAAACCGGGCTAAAACTGACAATAAAACCGATCAAAAGAACCGGAACTGCTAAAATCTGGTTGAAACCAGTAAAAAACCAAAACCAAACCGAAGCCGGTTTAAGAAAAAAATATTTTTGGCCATAAACACAAATAAAACTTTGTTTCTTTTGTATTAAAATTCAATTTCCTTCTTTAAAAAAACCCTAAAAGTTATTAAAAGTTAAATTTTATGTGATTTATACAATTTTAAAAAGTGCACAAGTGAACCGGAATAGAACCAAAACCGAAATCGAAACCGAAACCGGGTAAAAAACCGATTTTTTGGTCAATCAAACCGATCTAAAACAGAAACCAATTCGGGAAGAAACCGGTATTGTAGCGAACCCGTTTAGCCAAAAAACCGATTTGTACACCTCTATATATGAGTGGGTTATATATTATTTAATATAAAATATAAATAACATCTTGGGCGCCCCATGCCTACAACTCCAACCACGCTTTTGAAGCCACTATGTATTGGTGTTTGCGCCCCAAGTTGATGTGGCCATGTTGACACCCCCTCATCAAGCCCCATAATACATGGTCTTCTGATGTGTCACATTTTAATTGGAGAAGTGAGTTGGCAATTGAATTTAATAAAGTCTTGACGGAAAAGGTTTTCAAATGATTTATTTCTTGTATAAAGCCAAAAATTGTGTGCTTGACAAATGTATAAGTGGAGTGTAGAGCAACACAAAGAGGTGGAAATACCGAGGTTTGGGCATTGAGAGAAAAGAAAGGTTTGAAATCATTGATTCTTATATTAGAAAAGATCGATCAAAGTACATTTATCTTTGAGAATCATGTATAGATCATCAATGGATAATCAATTTAATGAAGGAAATTCGGTTTGGGTCCATGTTAGTCATCGTCCTTGGTGGCCGAGCATCATTTACCACGAACCACCATTGTTAAAGGTAAGATCGCTTTGTTGCTGCTCATACTTTACAAAATTGTAACTTATACGTCATCATTTTACACGCTACAAGTGCTATTATTACAAGTTAGATTGTTGTATTACCTGCAGGATGGTAAGAAAGTTGAATCTTTGGCCACGATCACAAAGATTTATGATGATTTGCATTTTGTCGAGAAAAAAGATGGTAAGTCTACATTTAATTCATATGAATTCAAATTCCTATTTGGGAGCGATCCTGCCATAAACCATTATATAATTACATGTCTTGTTTTTTGGATTGGTTTGGTTTGGTTTGTTTCGGTTCTAAATCTTTTTTAAGTTCTGACCTTAGTTGGCAGCTCCAGTCGGATTTCATGGCTCTGGGTGAATTTCCTTCCGTAGCTGCATATCGCGAATATGTCTTCAGACAGGTAATTGGCATAGTTTCATTGTGTCTTTTGTTCAATTGGTATTTTCTATTATCTTTTGCTTATACAAAGATAGTGAATGTGGTTAACAGATTCGCAAGATGAAGGAAATTAAATAATTTTTAATGAGGAACAGAAGCTGGAGGAATTGTTCTAACGCCCGCGACCCATTCAACATCAACAAGGTTCATGAGGTCCATGAGACATCCAAGGTTAACCAAATAGGGCCAAAAGTTCATGCAAAAGCCCAATAAGGGATGTTGTTCTAGATGAGATACAAAGGAGCAATTACATGATCTTAGAAATCAAACTGTTTCTACTTGCATTGTAACATTGTAAATGGAAAAGTAAAAGGAGAAGAGGAAGCTATAAACTTATCCTAGATTTTGAAACATAAAACTAAGAAAGAAAAAAAAAATTAGAGTATGATACATTTGTGTAATATTACATAATTAGAAAGTGAGTTGTGTAACTTGTGATTCTATTAAGATATCACTTGTACTCGTTAATCAATGAAATACGTTTATTATGATTTTATATCAGGTGATTCTAACTAACCTTTTTTTATTGGTTGCACTCCCACTTACGTTTTTAAATTAATACAATCAAACCTTGCTTTTTCTAATTTTTAAATGAAAAATGAACATAATGTTTACAACATGTAACATTTAAAATTTAAAAAATAAATAAACTAACCATGATTATTATATTCTTTGTTATCGTATCATATCATGTCTTCACACCATATCAAATCATAACATATCATATTACACTACATCATATCATAATATCTTATATTATTTTATATTGTTTCTCATATTATCATATCACATCATATTATTATGATGATGTATTATGTATTGTATCACATTACACACCATATCAAACAGTAACATATCAAATTACAATACACTTTTTCATATAACATGTTACATTATATCATATTGTATCTCATTATATCATATCATAACGTACGTTAAAAACGTTTTTATATACCTTTCCTTATATTAGAAGAAAAAAAGCTTTTATTTATATTTTTTAAATTAAACTTTTAACTTCTTTTATTTTATCTTTATATATTTTCTCTTCATCCGTATCCATAGTAAAAAAAAAAGATACTTTCTTTCATATTTGAAAAAGAACGACGTAAATCAATTTTATTTTTATATATCATTAAAACTGTTTCTTTTGTCCAAATTAATGTTGTAAAAGAAACACAATAGAATCAAAGGAAAACCTAAAAAAAAAACCTTTCGTTTTTATAACCAATTTCAAAAGTTCAATTCGAAAAATAAAAAAATAAAAATAGTAAGATGTCAAAATATAACACAAAAAGAAAACAACTTATAAAACGGTTTTATTAATAAATAAAAATAAATAATTAAATATAATTTAAGACAATGCAATTTTAAAATATAAATTAAAAAAAAAACGGTTAAAAATTTTAAAAAATAATATATATATATATATATATATATATATAGTATAAGTATATATATGTATATATTTTGGAAAGAAATATAATAAGCATAGTTAAAGTTCTAGTCACATGGTGTGGACAAAAGATAAATGAATTACTAGTATAACTAGTGGGATTCCAGTCGCGCGTTGCGCGACGTTTAACTGTGTCTCTAAAGCTTTTAAAGCCTGAAGTAATTACCAAGCAACTAACTGATAAATAACGTGCAACATTAACACTATGTGCATAATAGCCAAAAACCATTTGTACATGGATTAATTGTGCAACATGAACACATTCTCGCGCATCAAAGTGACGACTGATTTTCAAACTCGTTATTTCCACTATCATTACTGAATCAACAATAACCACATGTATTCAAACTCTAAACAACAAACTGTAGCTTTAAAACTTACGTAAGTCGCAAACAAAGCGAAAAGAAGACTACAATCAACTGTAAGTATTAATTAATCACCTCTACAGTCTACACACCATAATCCATTGTCATGGTTCTAACAAATATTTAAGATCATATACAATTGTAAAATTTTAAGATCCAAACTCACAATACTCAAAAAACAACACAATCATAAACACAAACAATATCAAGAAAAGAACAACACCAGAAATTAGGTGACAAAACAGGTGACAAATCTCTTATTTAAACCAACCCAAAATATTTGCCCCCCAAGTACCCAAATCTGGGTTCAACAATAGATGAACCCAGACAAAGAATAATAGAACAATATACAGATCACAACTGATAAAATATCAGTTGAAGATCTGTAGAATGAATGTAAACACTTACAGACCAAAAACAAAATAAGACGAAGACAAGATCACAGATCACACAGATGATCCAGGCTTCACAAAGCCAATACACAGGGATGCAACCCTAGAACAGACACAATAATACCAAATATTAACCCTAATCTTCAACAGAGAAGATTATACAGAGAGAATAATATCAGAGAGAAAATAATGAGACGAATGTGTGTGATAGCTCGAGAGATGTGCACAACAATCAATTTATACTGCCTTCTCGATCCTTCCACCAGCTACACACGTAACCAATCCAGAGCCACACGATTAGATGAAGATCAACGGCTGATATAAAACCCTGAGATAATATCTTGACAATAATAATATTAAATAAAAACATTTAGCCAATGGGCCGGATAAAGCCCATAGATCATTGGGCTAATTCTTTTCATAACAACAAGGTCAAGCCCATATGTATTTATAAGTTGTGATACAACCGGCCCAACCACAACTATAAGTGTGACAACATAACATCATACGTATGATATATTATGTGAGCCATATGAATTAGTTGACTTATAAACATCATCATATTTTAACATGCCCCCTTAATTCAAATGGCAAAACATGTCAATCATACCAAGATCACTACAAAACTTCTTATGTTGCTGAATGTTAAGACTTTTAGTCAACCCATCAGCAACCTGATTTTCTGAAGCAATCTTAACAGTCTCAACAATTTGGCTTGCAACCTTTTCTCTAAGAAAATGAAGATCAAGCTCAAAATGTTTAACCCTTTCATGAAACACAGGGTTAGCAGCAATGGCAATAGCAGCCTTGCTATCACAATACAACTTAATAGGTAAATTAATACTTATACCTAACTCAAACAACAAGTTTTTAAGCCACATCAGCTCACAAGTAGCAGAGCACATGGCTCTATACTCAGCTTCTGCTGAGGATCTTGAGACAGTACTCTGCTTCTTGCTTTTCCAAGAGATCAAAGATTTACCCAAAAACACACAATAACCAGTGATTGACTTCCTGGTAATAAGGCACTTGGCCCAATCAGCATCAACAAACCCTGATAACTGGAAGGTTTCTCCTTTCACAAAAGAGATTCCCTTTCCAGGGGACTCCTTCAAGTATCTAAGTAACCTTAGAGCCATTTGAAGGTGTCCCTTTGTGGGCTGATGCATGAACTGACTTAGACACTGAACAGCATAACTAATATCAGGTCTAGTCAATGACAAATAGATAAGTTTCCCAATCAACTTCTGAAACCCAGTTATATTATCTAACACTTTATCCTCTTTTACAATTTTAGTGTTCATAACATAACTAGGTTCTATGGGATTATGAACAGGCTTACACCCAAGATAACCAAATTCACTAAGAAGTTCAAGACAATACTTTCTTTGTGAAAGACATATAGACTGATCAGAATACAGAACTTCTATACCAAGAAAATACTTCAATTTTCCCAAATCTTTTATGAGAAAATTAGAACTTAAAAAACTTTTAACTTGTTCTATTTTAGACTTATTGTTTCCTGTAACAATAATGTCATCTACATAAACAAGCAAGACCAAGAAAACATCATCTTTTGACATAACAAACATAGAGTGATCACAAACACTCTGCACAAATCCAATTTCAACTAACACATTGGACAATTTTTCATACCACTTCCTAGGAGCCTGTTTTAAACCATACAGGGACTTAACCAACTTACACACTTTAGACTCAGACTTGGAATAATAACCCTCAGGAGGAGTCATGTAGACATCCTCAGTTATAGTTCCATATAGAAAGGCATTGTTGATGTCCAGTTGGTATAAATTCCAACTGTTCTGGACAGCAAGACCTATAACAGTTCTAATAGTCACCATTTTTACTACTGGTGAGAAGGTCTCTCCAAAATCAAGACCTTCTCTTTGACTATAGCCTTTTGCTACAAGTCTAGCTTTATATCTCTCTACCTCTCCATTTGATTTATACTTTATTTTATACACCCATTTACACCCTATGGGTTTTCTATTAGCAGGTAAGTCAGTTAAAAACCAGGTATTGTTTCTATGTAATGCCTCCATCTCACTATTCATTGCCTCAACCCACTTGGGATCTTGAGCAGCTTCATAGTAAGATGATGGCTCAACTGTTTTGTTTAAAACAGACACAAAACACTTATTTTCAAAAGAAAGGTTGGAGTAGTTTACAACCTTTTCAACTCCATATTTAACCTTTCCTTCAACTACATACTCATTAAATTTCCTAGGAAAACTAGAGACTCTACCAGATTTTCTAACATTACTTCCCTCAGGTGGAATGGCTTCATCAGTTGCCAAGTCCACATCCTGGTCAGCCCTCTCAGGTTCACTACAACCTGGGTTAGACTGTTGACCCAAGTCACAGTCCATGTCAGCCCTGGGAATGACTCCTGGTTGCTGACTAGTGGACTTAGCATTAGTGCCTTTGATTCCCCCTTCATCATTGGGAAGTTTAGACCCCTCAGTCATGTTAAAGTTTTCAATGTTTTCTGATTCAATACTATCAAAAAAGTTTACATGATTTAAATTTTCAAACACTATATTAGGTTCTAGATCTTCCAAACTGTTTTTGAATGGAAAGATCTCTTCATAGAACCTAACATCTCTAGAATACTCTATTTGTTTAGTTTGTAAATTCCATAACTTGTAACCTTTTTTGAAATTTGAATATCCAATTAACACACACTTATCAGCACAACTAGAAAACTTATCAGACTCATTTAAAATAGTGCTGAAACATAGACACCCAAAACTTTTTAAATGACTGAGAGTGGGGGGGAACCCATATACAACTTGAAAGGGACTTTTTCCTAGTAATACAGATGAGGGAAGCCTGTTTATAATATAAGTAGCAGTCAATACACATTCAGACCAGAATCTAAGTGGTAACCCACTCTGAAATAACAAAGCCCTAGCCATATTTAAGAGATGTCTATGTTTTCTTTCAACTACTCCATTTTGTTGTGGAGTATAGACACAAGAGTTTTGGTGAATTATACCTTTTGTTTTACAAAAAGAACTCATTTGATTATTTATAAATTCTGAACCATTATCACTTCTAAATACCTTAACACATTTTTTAAATTGTGTTTTTAGGAGTTCATAAAAATCAGAAATGTTTTCAAACACTTCACCCTTATTTTTTAATAGAAAACACCAAACAGTCCTAGAATAATCATCAACCACAGTTAAAAAATACTTGTACCCTTCTTTACTAGTGACTCTATATGGACCCCAGACATCTAAATGAATTACATCACCTACTTCTTTAGTTTTATGGTCACTAAGTGGAAAGGGTAACCTAGTTTGTTTTGCCTTATGGCAGACTTCACATGGTTTAGTATTACTTTGATTTATACCAAGACTATCTCTTAAAATAGCTAGGACTTGGTCAGAGGGGTGACCAAGCCTATTGTGCCACAAATCAGTGTCACAGGTGCTATTAAAACATACATTTGATGAACTTACATGTTCACCAACAAAATATAGACCTTCACTTTGTCTACCAGTCACCAGGATTTTCTTGCACTTGGAATCCTGGATATAGCAGTTATTTTCATCAAACAGAACAGACAGCTTGCTATCCTTAGCAAGTTTATGAACAGACATAAGACTAACACAATAGTCTGGGACATAAAAGACATCATACAGAATCACACCATTTGCAAGTTTAATGTCTCCTATTTTAGACACTTTGGCACTAGTGCCATTAGGATGTTTAACTTTTAAATCATAGTTAGACACATCTACACAATTATACATGTCTTTGTCATCACTGGTCATATGCTGATTAGCACCTGAGTCAGTGATCCAACTGTGACATATAATACCTTTTACAAAACTAGAGCAGTTTGAGAAGTTTTTAAACAACTTCTCAAGTTTAGACAGACAAGATAAGCTAGAAAAACCATTCAAGACAACACTCTTACCTCCAACATTGGAGTTCTGAGTGTCAGTACCCTTATCACTGATGAGACTTAGCAACTTAGACACCTGCTCTGCAGAGAAAGGCAAAGCAGAACTGCTACTAGTGGCAGCAGAGGACACCCCCTGCTTACTACTTGAAGCATTATTAGACACATTTGTTTTAAACACTTGTCCTACTGGTTTCTTTTTAAAACCAGGAGGATAACCAACCAATTCAAAACACCTGTCAACTGTATGACCCAACATGTTACAATGAGTACATTTTAGATTTGGATTAGGACCTCTATTAACCTTTTTCCTGTTATCAAGACTTTGATTAGATTTAGTGACAAAAGCAACATTTTGACTCTTAGAGGTTCCAACAGAATTTCTGTGGGATTCCTCTCTTGATATTATTGAAAAAGCTACTTTAGTAGTAGGTAAAGGTTCCCTTGTTAACAAGGTGGTTCTAACTGGTTGGTAGACATCATCAAGTCCCATTAAAAATTGCATTAACTTTATAAGAGTACTGAAGTCATTAAAATCCTTAGATGCCTTGCAAGTACAAGGAGGTAGTTGCAGAATGGCATCTAATTGCTTCCACATAGTATTTAACCTATGATAGTACTCAGCAACAGTACTACCATTTTGTTTAACACTATTAATTTTTTGATACAAGTTAAACACAATTGACCCATCTACCTTATCATAAGTTTCTTTTAACTCATCCCAGACCTCCTTAGCAAACCTAGAGAACACTTGTCCTAAGTACAGTTCTTCACTAACAGAATTAAGTAACCAAGACAGAACAACAGAGTTACACCTATCCCATTGCTTAGCAAGTAACTCATCATCAGTAGACTTCACACAAGAACCATCAATGAAACCATACTTATTTTTAGCCTCTAATGCAAGTTTCATGGAATTAGACCAGACAGAGTAATTTTCAGACCCTTTAAGCTTTATACTAATAATAGACAAACTGCTAGTGTCACTTGGATGTAAGTAAAGAGGATCACTGATATCCAATTTACTTATCAAAGTAACAATCTGCCCAGACGAATCATGAGGACCCCCAACTTGTGGACCCAGGGTACCCTGGGGTCCTTGGGGACCTTCTGTTTCATCACCAGACATAATCACACACAGAACAAAGATAACAAAACACCAAGAAATGAGAAAACACAAGACCTAGAGGACGAAACTGTACCAGGGGTCAGATCATGGGTTCATCACTCAAGGTGCCCACGCAGATCTTAGTACAGGAGTCCTTTATTAACTAGAAAAATAAAAGTATATATATATATATATATATATATATATATACTAGACAATAAATCACACAAACAAACAAGAACAGATAGCAAGAAACAACAAATACACACAGATCAGACAACAATGCCGGTCCACCCTAACCCGGCCAAGACAACTAGACACAAAGACAAAGCAGGAAAGATCTCACCAAGAGGGGGTCCCAAGTTAGGGATCTCCAATCTCACAACCTATACCTTCACTTAGGGTATAGAGTTGTGAGAGCAATTGAAGCAAATACTCCCAATTCCAAACCAATAGCTCCAGAATCCTTGCCAACAATAGTTGACCACTGATCCAGGTCAAACTCTTACAAAATACAAACAACAATAGAACAGATTAGTAATACCAGATCTGAGATCTAATATTCAAGATCTCAGACTATAGACACAAACCACAAGATGCAGCGGAAACAGTTCAGATCGTTTTAGATAAGAGAGCCTTAGGCTCTGATACCATGTAAAATTTTAAGATCCAAACTCACAATACTCAAAAAACAACACAATCATAAACACAAACAATATCAAGAAAAGAACAACACCAGAAATTAGGTGACAAAACAGGTGACAAATCTCTTATTTAAACCAACCCAAAATATTTGCCCCCCAAGTACCCAAATCTGGGTTCAACAATAGATGAACCCAGACAAAGAATAATAGAACAATATACAGATCACAACTGATAAAATATCAGTTGAAGATCTGTAGAATGAATGTAAACACTTACAGACCAAAAACAAAATAAGACGAAGACAAGATCACAGATCACACAGATGATCCAGGCTTCACAAAGCCAATACACAGGGATGCAACCCTAGAACAGACACAATAATACCAAATATTAACCCTAATCTTCAACAGAGAAGATTATACAGAGAGAATAATATCAGAGAGAAAATAATGAGACGAATGTGTGTGATAGCTCGAGAGATGTGCACAACAATCAATTTATACTGCCTTCTCGATCCTTCCACCAGCTACACACGTAACCAATCCAGAGCCACACGATTAGATGAAGATCAACGGCTGATATAAAACCCTGAGATAATATCTTGACAATAATAATATTAAATAAAAACATTTAGCCAATGGGCCGGATAAAGCCCATAGATCATTGGGCTAATTCTTTTCATAACAACAAGGTCAAGCCCATATGTATTTATAAGTTGTGATACAACCGGCCCAACCACAACTATAAGTGTGACAACATAACATCATACGTATGATATATTATGTGAGCCATATGAATTAGTTGACTTATAAACATCATCATATTTTAACAACAATCTTGGAATAAAATCAAAGTATTATTAGCTTAAAGTGAATTAGTAAAAATATATGTACAAAATGAAACTTAGCAACTACATCTTCAAGCTGTTTCGGATTTGTGCATCCACTTTAACATCTTGTAAATGCTTGTATCACGAACCAAAATGCTTTCAAATCTGAAACCCTAAATATATAAATGGTACCTTTCTTGGTAAATCCTCTTGCAAACTGATCCATGTAGCAATTGATCAACGGAGTGAAGCCCTGAGACAAATTCAGAGAAAGTAAACGGGTTATAAGTAATGGAAACCATACCCGTATAGAATAAAAGTTGAGGAACAAAATGAGATAGATTGTACCTCCTGCGCTGATTTTGGGTGCACACAAACATGGTAAGCGTGAATCAATCAAAGTCAACTTTGAGTGGGTGGGTGGTTGCTTGGTTTATTAAAAAGCATGGGGCACCTCAGACATGGGAAGCAGCGGCGCAAGATGAAACATGGCACTAATAAATACTTCAAATTGAGTATAGATAATAATTTCCAACTTTCTAATCTTTTTAACACCCAAAAATAAGGCAATTAAAACTATACATATGATTCAATAATACAATAAAAACATTAACTATCCTATTTGTGAGTTTTTTTGTTTTTTTTTTGTTTTGATGTATAACTAAATAAGTTCAGCGACTTGAGAAGCAATTTACCTTTATTGCTTTTGAATATAGCCACCAAAATTTTCTTTTTTGATACGCTTGGCATAACATGCCACCATGGTATGTACGTTCGCTAAATAATTTTAGCCCTTTAGGAACATTAAAAAAAGTAAGTTAGGGACTAAATTTATAGAATGAAATTTAGAATTTCTGTTTTCTTCTGATTAGTTGAAGCGGAAAGAAAACGAAAGAATGAGTAGCCATTTTTACTTACATTGTTTCTCTCTTGTCCTTCGAGAGATCACACCGACTCTTGGCCATGGCGCCTCAAATTGTATAAGCGCATGCCTTGGTCGTTTCAGGAGTTTATGTCGCTGCACGCCACCTAAAGCATTTTCCTCGGTCGCGGTTTTTTAAAACCAAGGCTGGTAGAAGCGTAACTGTGCGAAATAACTAAAGGATGCATCAACATTATGAGACAACAATGCGTATAGATCAATGACTCTCAAAACAGGTTGTACAAACTATATGCTATTGGAAGAAATGAACATCTAAGTTAAAAGGTTTTATTTTTCTTATGAAAACCTTTAGTTAGGTTTTTTTAATGTTATCCACATGATTAATTATATCTGTTTAATAGATATTGTAATTATAACTAATTAGTGGTATTAGTTTAGGTATAAAAAAATAACTTTATATCATTCATAAAGTTCTAAAAATATTACCTGATACTTAAAACAACCAATGAGTGCCTTTTCTCGTATTTTACCATGTTGTTGGATATAATGTTTGATAGTTGTGTTTAAAGAATGATGATCACATGATGCTAAAGCCTAATGACCAACTTCGACGGTTAAGTTTATACGAAACTTACCTCAAAAGAAAGCAACTGAGGACCACTGACGTCGCCATTGTAGTAAGATGCAAAGGCTGTAAATCAACACAGAAACACTCATTGCGAAATTATGTTAAATTAAATACTAATAAAACAAAATCACGCTTAAGTAACCTAATTAAAAAATTAAATACAAAACCTTGAATCAAATATGAAGGTCACCGGCCTTTAATTCTTCTTGCAGGTCGGATGGTATGCTGAGAAAGATGAAGTATACTGTAAAAGTTAAACAGGTTATAACCTAATTCGAAGGTAACCTAAACCTAATTTCCAGACTATATTGAATGACTAAAAAAGAGGCAAAAGAGGTGGTCAAGTGGAAATAGTTCTTTAACTCATAAGTGTAGAAGGTATAGTCTTTCTTCTTTATCTAAATACAACACTGACAAAAGTGAAGACACAAATAAGTTGGTTGAATCTAAATAAAACATGATTTCTAAAGTCTTTGTCCTTGAATTAGATGCAATGGTATGCATTCCAGAGACCTAAGGCGCCACCTTGGTTAGGGTGGATCCCTTTAAAAGACCATTGTTTCCTATGGAGTGCTGTTTTGAAGCGTATTCCAACTCAAGATGCATTGATTGTGAAACGGGTTGTGGTTCCCACTGTTTGTGTGTCTTTGGTTCACCCATAAAGGGAAAATGAATGCCAGAGAAGATGTTGGCCCTATCAGAACAAAACATATTGTCGAATCCAACAGGTCAAACCGATAAATAATTCAGCTATAAAAGAAGCATTACCTTCAGAAGTGGAAGAAGTTCCATCAGCATTCTGTTCCAACCCAAGCGCATTATCAAAATTCTTCTCGATAATCTACAGTACAGATCAAATGCATCAATAACCCTACAAAAGTTCAAGATCAAAGAGGTTTTGTATGTAATAAATAGCTAAGACACAAATTATCACTGCACATGTCACTTACAGGATCCGAGCTTTTGTTTCCCGCTGGATAGAAAAGAATCGTGGGGTACCCATCAGCCTGTAAGACACAAGATCCAAAATCACAATTCACTGATCATGTTTGGAGTACTAAATCCAAAATATTTAAGTTTGAGCAAAAATGTCGAGTGCCGACACCAACTGCCAATCTAAGACTTATAATGCCACTATACCTTTGCCCGGGGATGTTCATTTGTACTTCCATCCATCTTTGCTATTACCAAAGAATCAATATCACGTAAATGCTTAGCAAGCTTGTTGTATGTTGGGTCTAGAGCTTGGCAACGCCCATACCATGGTGCATAAATCTGTAAAAAAATAAAATAAATAGAAGTGACCATTAATTAGTTCGTCTAACACAAATAGAGTACATAAAATTAAGTTTGAAACGATGAAATCGAACACCGTCAAGAAACCTATAAACATAGATTGTCCAACATAGATAGAGTAGACGCCAACTCCCAACACGCTCAAAACGATCCCGGGCAGCTTTAAACTCCGAATGTGATTCTGAGATGTTTAAAAGACAAGATTCGTTCAAGACTAAAGCGCTGAAATCAAATACACGCAACATTTTAAAGATAAACTGAATCAAAACAAAGTGATTCATGAAAATAAGATATTAAAGCGATGAAAAATGTTCAGATCACTCACTAAAGATCGAAGGTTATCAAAGTGTTCACTTTCCATCTAGTTCTTTCATTTTGAAACCAAATGACAATCAGCTTGGTTAAAGTTCAACTCACCTGCACCAAAATCATCATTTAACGCATAAACTTTTTATGGAATTGAATTGCAATCTTAACCAAATAAGAATTAGAATTCTGTAAAAATCTAACATTTTCTCCCTAATTTCACAAAAATATTATGGTATGTCAGGAATAATTTGTTTGAGGAAAGCAGCAAAATATGAAACTTAAATAATGATCACCTGCACTACATCTCATGACCAAGATGGGTTGCACAACCATGATATGTCCCAGTTTCAGCAAATATCCAATTGTGTCATATAACTCTAACAAATTTCTTTAAATTAAATATAATGTCCAAGGGTTTCGATTTAACCAAAAGCAATAAACATGTTTTAACCATAAAGTATAACACAAAATAGAAAGTCAAAGCCAGTAATGTAAACATTCTGAGATTCAAAAAAAATAAAAAATAAACCCTAGAACATGAAATATTAGAACATACTCTTTGTGTATGGACGAATACTCTACAATTTTAAAAGATATACTACAATACTATTCTTCAATTTTTGGGCTAAGACAACATCTAAATCCGAAATCAAAGCATCAAGTCTAATAAATGACCTCAAATGTAAAAACTTCCAATCACCCAATTGACAAATCCAAATACTTCAAATTAATTACCAATAAAAAAAGACAATCCAAGAACCTCGATTATTTCACATATACGTAACAATTGGAGGGTTACCTGCGTGAGTTGAGAAGTTGGGTCGGCTAACAGATCTTAATCGAACAAACTCTTGAACAGAAGCAAAGTACACATCAAAATCAAGCCACCTGTAATGTAAAATTAAACATCACGTGAGAGATTGATTAAGGTTTCAGGTCTACACCATTGATGCTAACTATGAACAAAAACAAAGAACAAATTAAAACCAGATTTCTTTTTTCCACTATAAACAATAACTTTACCCTAGAATCATGTCGCTGCCGTCACCCTTTCTCGTCTACGTCAGCCATGGTAATCGGGAGAGTAAACCCCCGTCACCACGAGTAAAGTCTTCGTCTTCCGATCTTGGGTCTTAGATAGGTCACGCGCCAGAATGAGGAGTCTCCGCCCGTGCACGGTGATGCTCCGCCTACTGCCCTCTCTCTCTCTCTCTCTATAATATAAACCGTGAGTGTAGCGGTGGATCTGTTTCTCTCTCTTAACCCTCTAATTTGTACGTGGATGATATATACTGAGGTAGAGAGATGATGAGAGATAGACACGTATGAGGGTTATGATAAAGATAAAGCTTAAGAAGACACGTCGGTAGAGGTTCAGAATACAAATGAGAGAGGGGGCAATGCTGCAACACAAAATGACATATATATCCTTGAAAAGACGATAAATTACAAAATTAGTATAGCAATGGGTTTGTGGCAGCTACTGTTCAAATCATATAGTGTAATTAGAATGGGTGTGTCAGTGTGTGTTAGGTGTTAAAAACGTAACAAAATGAGGAGTTTTTGAGGTCGGTAATTTTGTAAATCTCTATCTGATTTGATGTCCATACTACATTAATTAAAAGATTGGTAGCTAGAGGCTGTTGATGGTTTAATTTGGGTTTGATACAAAGAATGAATATAACTCTAGGGTTTAAGGAGTTGTAAATTTATCTAGTTGTAACAGCTAAGCTGTTATTAAAAATTCTAGCTTTTATCCCGGGAGCGTCTCGAGGTAGAAATATCTAATATGACAATATAATTAATTATTTGCCAATACATGATTAATGAATAATAATAATATTATTATTATTATTATTATTATTATTATTATTATTATTATTATTATTATTATTATTATTGAACAAAACTCTGCCATAAGTTATCATATTCAAATATAAAAAAAACGAATCTTTGTCTATCAAGTTATGTTTATCATTTCTTATTCAAATATAAAAAACCCTAAGTAGTGATTTATTAGTAGAATAAAATATATTTGAAAACACAACCCTACAAAAAATAGTCATTTTTTCTTCGTTTTTTATATAGCACTATGATACTCGTTGGAAAGATAATAAAACGCTCGTTAATTTGGTGTAATTTTTTATTTAAAAAATCTCGTATATAAAAGATATTAACGTTTAAAAGTTATGGGAGGAAACATGAGAGAGAAAATTTAATTTTGTTTTTAAATTCTTTTCTTTTCCTAAAATAACTCAATGACTTTTGTTTTTTAATTGGTCCACATAGGTGCCATATAGGATCCTACATGACATTCTCAAGAGAGAAAATGACATCTTTGAGTGCCATGTAGAAGATAAGCAATTGGAATATTAATATACTAGCTTTTATCCCGGGAGCGTTCCGAGGTTGAAAAATAAAACAATTCCAATAATACTAATACTAATACTTATTACTCTTGTAATTAAATAAATAAAAAAAACCTTGCTATAAGGTGACACCATGTGTTGCAGTGTTGCGCGATTCTTTCTCCTAGCTTCTCTTGATGAAGTATACCTATGCATATTTAAAAGAGTAAAATTCCAATGAAAGCTTGGCGATTGGGCTGAATTTCAACATCGTAGATAAGAACATGGTTTAAAAGAAAAAACATTATTAATGAATAACCTGAACACTTTGTGTTTTTTTTCCTGTATGAACGAAACCCCACAAAAAATAGTCGTTTTTTTCCTCTGTTTTTTATATAGCACTATGGTACTCGTTGGAAAGATAATAAAACGCTCGTTAATTTGGTGTAATTTTTTTCTTTAAAAAATCTCGTATATAAAAGATATTAACGTTTAAAAATTATGGGAGGAAACATAAGAGATAAAAATTTAAATTTGTTTTTAAATTCTTTTTTCTTAAAATAACTCAATTTAAATTTAGTAGATTAGGTTTTATATTATTATTTTTTTTATTTGCCACATGGCATGACACATGGCACACTCAAGGAGGAGAATGCCTCCTTGAATGCCATGTCACTAAATGGCTTTCTTAGGCGTTCATTGAATGACAACCTATCAATCTTCAATTTTTTTTTTATTATAAGTTATAGATATAGATTAAGATTAAGTGGGGCTTAAAGGTATTAGATTTCATCATTTGAAGTGTGTAACATAAAAAATCCTTGTTTTCCAATAATGCTCCATGTTTTTTATAAGTATTTTTATCAGTAATTGTGTTATAAATATGCTTTCTAGGCTGTTTAATAATGGCTTGATATAGAATGCAAGTTTAATTTCTCTAGTGATGGTGAAGTTAATAAAAGCCGCATATATATTCTCCAAGGTATTATCATTATTGCGAGTTGGAGGATATGGCGAGCTAGGAATGAAAAGATTTTCTCAAGCAAGGATCCTAATGTAGTGGATATGGTGGCGGATATAAAGTCCTTGGGTTTTCTTTGGTACAAGAATAGGTTTAAACAAGGGGTAGTGGATTGGAATAGGTGGTGCTTATTTGATGTAATGTGATTGTTGGTTTGTATTTTTGGCTTTCAGCGTTTATCTCCGTCTTGGTGATCTTCGTCGGGTGTGGTTTTAATGAAAGTCAATTTTCAAAAAAAAAAAAAAAAAAAAAAAAAACCTTGGTGCAACTTGTCACTCTTTGTTTGCTTTGATGAGTTGCCTGCCAATTGATTGTGCATGGAACGCGTCATTGTGAGTGAAACGTTTCAAAGACTTTCGATGCAACATGTCAGTCTCTGATTGGTCGTGACACGTTAGTGATTGATTGTAATAAATACAGTCTAGGTGTAGTGAGTGAAACGTTTCAAAGACTTTCGATGCAACGTGTCATGAATAACAACGTGCCAGTCTCTGATTGGTCGTGACACGTTGGCGATTGATTGTAATAAATAGAGTCTAGGTGTAGTGAGTGAAACGTTTCAAAGACTTTCGATGCAACGTGTCATAAATAGCAACGTGTCAGTCTCTGATTGGTCGTGACACATTGGTGATTGATTGAAATAAATATAGTCTAGGTGTAGTGAGTGAAACATTTCAAAGACTTTTGATGCAACGTATCATGAATAGAAACGTGTCACTCTCTAATTGGTCGTGACACGTTGGTGATTGATTGTAATAAATAGGGTCTAGGTGTAGTGAGTGAAACGTTTCAAACACTTTCGATGCAACGTGTCACGAATAGCAACGTGTCAGTCTCTGATTGGTCGTGACACGTTGGTGATTGATTGTAATAAATAGAATTTAGGTGGAAAAGGACTTTAAAAGATTTGCTCCTAGTATAAAGCATGACATTGGGGTGCCCTGATAATACATATGAGTCAAGTGTAGAGTAACACACAGAGATGGAAATGCCGAAACTGAGAGAATTAGGCATCGAGAGAAACAAAAGGTTTGTGATTATTATGACATTTTCTTTTGATGTAACTAAACGCATTATGTTTTTTAATTTTTTTAACTTAGATTGTTTGTATTACGTGCAGGATGGTAACAAAGTCGAATCTTTGGGCACAGTCACAAAGTTTGATGATTTGCATTTTGTCGAGAAAGAAGAAGGTAAGTCTACCAGTTGTTGACTTCAATATCAGAAGGGACAACTGATCTTCGGATATCGATGACCATGCTTCAGTGCAGCCACCTGATTGCAATACCACATGGGCAATCGTATCATTTGATGATGCAGCTTAGGTTACCAGCAATACAGAAATGCTAACTGAGCAGGCAGGAGATGTAGCCGGCGACTAGCTATAGAAGCCGGAGGGAGATCTAATTTGACCATCAAGCACGCACACGGCACAACCTCTAAAAGCGAACCGGGATAGTTTATTTCGTTGTTAGAAGAAAAGCTAGAGGAACGCGAGAGCATGATTCTTGTGTCATACTTTAAATCTATGTTGTTATATATACAAAGTTTTCTTGTTATGGTATGCTGGTTAATAATATCAAATTGGTCAAGAGTATGTATTTGATTCAAGGACAATTCAACTATTATGGGGCCAAAGCGAAGTAAAATCTAGTGCTTTTTTTTTTCTTCTTCCAAATTTTACTGTTGTAAACGTTTAGGGTAAAGAGAGTTTAACCTACTAAATATGAGAAGTAAGGTGTAGTGGCGAATACAGAAAATTTTTGTTGGATGGGCACCATCCTAGTCGACTAAAAATGTGAGTCATGTTATAAAGGTATTGGCAAAATCAAGCCCAAAACAAAAGATATGGCTACTTCAACTAAAATAGTTTAATTCTGAAAATTAAACCCCCAGCTCAGTTGGGGAGGGGTGGAAGGGTTTACTTCTTAGGGATGTTCCCGCCCGGGAGAGGTACACGGTTCAAATCCTAGGGCCAGCATAAATACACCCTTTGACGTTGAAATGACTTATGCCTTCCGGGACGATGCGAAAATGGGGATTCGAAACGGGGTACCGATGTGATGTCGTTAGCTGATTTAAAAAAAAAAAAACTACTAAAATAAATTAATTTCATTGAATTGAACAAATTAATTTCATTAAATTCTGCAACTAGTGTTCACGAGTTACAAAAAAAGCACGTTAAAAACAATTTTTAGTTGTGCATTAATTTTGGCTGCTGGGAACTTGGGCCAAAAAGAAAAGAAAGAAATGGGTACATTACATTTGGACTGCTTTTCATTTAGTTGGGCTGCCTGGATCTTGGGCAACTGGGAGGTAGTTATAAACTTATAATAGTTAAAGATAAATTAAAGGTTGGAGCCTGGAGAGTAGGGGTGTTCAAAATCGGATAATCCGAATTTCGGATATCCGAATTTCGGATAATCCGAAATTTCGGATAGTCAATACTGAGATCCGAATCCGAATCCGAAATTTCGGATATCCGAAAGGATTCGGATTCGGATCATCCAACGGATAATCCGAAACTTAAAAAAAATTAAAAAAATAATAAAAAATAATAAAAAAAACTATAAAAAACGTTCTCCTTTATGCCTAAAACGTGAACCTATTAAAAAACAAAAATCGAAGTTAGATAAACGGAATTTGAACAAAAAATATATAAAAAAAACTTATTATTTTGATGGAAGGGGGCTGTGGAGGTCGGATACGAGGTGGACGGGGGCTGTTATAGAGGAGAGAAGAGGGAGCAACAGCTATGGATTAGAGGAGTATGGACTTAGAGTTAGAAGGATTAAGGATTTAGGATTGTGTATTGTGTTATGTAGTGTATATAATATTATATATTTATATATATATTTTTAATATTCGGATTCGGATAATCCGATTATCCGAAAATTTTCAAAATCAGGATCCGAATCCGAATCCGAAATTTCGGATTCAGATTTTCGGATTTTTCGAATTCGAATTTTGGATTATCCGATTTTGAACAGCCCTACTGGAGAGTGGAGGGTGGGCCTGTATGATGTGCATCCGCCAAAGGTTGGATTTACACTCTGTTTCAGAGTTTCATTAAAGGATGGAAGAGAAAGGATTGAGAAAGAAGTGGGGAAAAATATGTTCCAGAGTTTTTTGTAGGAGAGAAAGAGAGGGAATGAGAGGGATAATAAAGAGGTTTTAGGGTGATTTTCAATCTTTCCAATTTGAAAGGAATTGGAGAGAAAGCAAGAGGAGGGAGATCTTTTCTCTTTCATCCTTTAATGAAACTCTGAAACAGAGTGTTATGTTTTTTGATTTTCTTCATCCATTTAATACTTTATAAATAAAAAATATAACAAAAATAGGGTCTTTTTTTAGAAAGATAAAACCCATGTGTTCAAAAACCTTACCCTAAACTTTTTTTTTGATCGGCGAACAACTGTGTGGCAACCACCCTTGCGGGGCGCCGTGCCCAAAAATCGACTACTCGACCTCCAGCAGCCCCCGCCTTCTCCCGATGCGCGGAAACCCGAGCCCCACCCGCCCGAAGGCACGACAGTGTTATAGAACTCGGTAAAACCTCGCCGTCCGTCAGATACGAACCGGCGCCACCTGTATTCGATCTTCACCCGGATACCAAACCATAAATGATGGAAGTGGGAATTGAACCTTTGATCACATATTACCCTAAACTTATAATCTCTGCTCCGTTATTTGGGTTCGTCTATAACAACCTAACATCATAGTGTAGGTCAAAAGAATAAACTAATATATTAAATTGAGATCTAGGTAGATAAGGCCATCACAGGGGCTGTGTTATAGAGTATCAGATGACTTTTTCTATAGGAGCTCGCCGGCTGGAGTTTTGTTTGTGATAAAATGTAATGCACAAATCAGAGATTTGACTGGAGTGAGCCTTAGGCAATGTGTTTCTCCTATAATTGGTGACAAACTAGGTCATCAGTGCAGTCTACGATTGCGGACGTGGGGGACTTTTTGCCTATTGGTGTACCCAGGTAGTTAGGGTTTGTTAGACGTTAAAAAAAGTAGATAAGGTGATCCTAAAGGGAAAACTTATACATAACATAGATGTAAAATTACCACATAGCTATAAGCACCATATTACGTTCTTTAGGGTTAATAATTGTAAAAATATGAAAGAGTGAATTACACAAGAGGAACGCGTCATTGTAAGTTAAACATTTCATGTATTCTTGGTGTAACGTGTCACTCTATGATTGCATGAATAATAATGCATAACATTATACTATGTATTAATACAAACTAAAGATGAGCAGTAAAAATGCCATTTTGGTAATTTAGCTATGAAGCGGAGGTTTCATTTGGTATATTATCCAACGGTGGAAGAGAGGTAGGGTAACACGTGTACTATTACAACAGTTAGTTGCATTTGGTGTATGCCATCTTTGTCTACCACGTGGTACATACGTGTCCCTCCTTTGTAAAATGGTAACTCCACCAATCTCTCTCCCAAACCTTTCTGTATATTCTATAACCCTTCTTTCAATTTTATCCACTGTCTCTCTCTAAAACCCCTCTGTCTACCTGTTTCCACCATGGATATCACCGGAAAGCGTTGATCTCACCGTGGATGGTCGGTGGTGGATGGTAGATGGTGGTTTCGTTGAGCAGATGGGTTTTGGTGGTTCCGTCGATGGGGGTGGGTTATGCGGTGGTTATGTGATTCGATCTCAACATCTTCTCCTTTGTCCTTATCTGTATTCAATATTTCGATTTGTTGTTCAACTTTTTTTTTTTCTTTTTCCGATCAGCCCCAAGTTTGAAATAAAAAAATAAGTTGAGGATTTTCAAACAAGTTTGCAACTAAATCGAAGATGGTTTTCGGAAATCTCGGCCGTAACGACATCCATGAGTATCAGGGTGTGTTTCTTTTCCTTTCACCCATTTGTTTTATTTTACTTATGCTTTGATCTTGGTTGTGTTATTATCACCAAAAGCATTAGTGAAGCCGTAGAATATAAAACAGGGGAGAAGAAAACAAAATAGTTTTTTTTTTTTTTTTTTTTTTTTTTTTTTTTTTTTTTTTTGAGATTTTGACTTTTATTTTGTGGGTACATTTTTGGACATGCTTCATCAGGTTGATTGATATGTTTGAAGCTACGATTAATCTTTAAACTCTTAATATGGTATTGACCACTTTTCCTAATTATGTTTTATGATGTTAAATTGATTAATAATAATAATAATTAATATTTTGGTTGGTCAATTGATAAATGGTGTGTTTGGATGTGTTGTTTAAATGGATTTTATATTCATGAACTAGGCTTTATGATGTAAAGGGTATAGCTTTATGTTGTGAAGTGTATGGATTGGGTTTAAATGAGTTTACAGCCCCCGCACCTAGCTTACTTAACATGTGCTCTTTGTTTATTTGCAGTTTTATATCTTCATTTTTATTTTGCTTTGAATATTCAATATTTGTTATGTAATGCATAATGACCATTTGAAGTGTTTTTCTGCTTTGATTGTGGTTTAAATGGATTTTATATTAATGAACTTTTGTATATACATAATCTATTCAAACCCACAACAATCTGTCATAGGCTTATGTGTTGTTTTTATACATGGCTTTATGTTGTATTACAGTTTTGTAGCTCATCTCTTCGTTACATTTGAAGTAACTTTGCTGCTATGGTTAAGGGTAGCTAAAGCGAAGCAAGAGAGGAAAACGAATGTGCAGGTAGGAGATCCGTTGCTAGGTCAGTTTCGTAGTTTACTGTTTCTGCTCTTTAACTTAAATCAGGGCATTTAAAAATCTCTAAATCTACAAGTTATAATAATTGCAGATTAAAAAAATCTTGATCCTTTTTTATTCTCTTTTTTAGCATAAAAACGGTAACACCGAATAATAGATAACAAAATCACTAAAAGGGTTTTAGTTTTAATGACCGGTCGAAAATAATAATGATCAGATTTTGTTGTGTGCGTTAAATTTCGATGGCTTCGTCATTTTCGGGTTTTTACGGTTCCGATGGTGATATGAATTATCTCTACGTTTGTTAAATTGATTTTTTCTGGTAAATACTCTGAACATGTGGGTGCTGGAGCATCGGTGTACCTCGAATACCTCACCTCTGATGCAAGTTACTAACATCATAAGAATGCATTGAAAATTAGATGGAGTATGTTTTTATATTGGTTATGAATCTTTACTTATGTGTAGGTCTACTCGATATTATCAAGCCTCTTTTGATATATTTGCTTTTCATGTTCATGAATTTAGTTTGGGTTTTGAGGTGCCGTCCACTTCCAATAACTTAATTGTGGTTAGACTTATTTTCCATTTAAAGCAATAACACAATTATATTATTTGTGTTAGATTTATGCATTTTTTTAATCAGTTATTTATTGGCCTGAGCCTCTTATAATATCTCTTGCACATTTGGTTTCTGATTTTTGGTCAATTCTTGGTTTTATTTTTCATCATTTGTTTAGAATGCTTTTCTGATTTTCTGTTTATTTTTTCCTGGTCTTTCATGGCCCTATACATTCCTAATAATTCATACACGAAATTATCTAAATATCATAATGCATAAACATCTTTACTAATGATATTTCTTTCTCTTTCAAAAGTAGGTCATGAGAGGATTAAGCTTGGTTTTGTACATTTTGCATTGGGATAGCAAGGCATTTACGCATCAGTGCCCCATTTGGGTACACTATGTATTTCCACTAGCTTTATGGATTCTAGGTAATTCTCTTACATACCTTGAATTAAATTAGCCAACAATTAGTTTTAGTCAATAACATTTTTAATCATATATTCTTAGACGTTATGTAGGTACAGCGCCTTATTAGTCTAATTAAGCATTGGTTTTATACTGAATAGATCAACCCTTCAAAGTTGAACATGTAAAAATCTACCAAAATCTACCAAAGTGAATCTTTTTAATAGTTAATACATCCTAAAATCTGAATTATGGTTATTGAAATGCTAGCACATTGCAATTAATTTTAGAAGCTTGGAAAGAGAGGATTGTGGAGATCAGAGATGGATATTTCAGAAGATGACAACAAGGCTTGGTAGCAATCTCACGCCTAATGGCCATGATATACTGTCACTTTTCTTCTCACAACTCCAATAAGTTTCATTTGGAATTTTGTGCACCTATGTTATTACAAATGTCTACCTAAAGACAACCCAATTACAAAGGGTGTTTAGTTATCATGTTCCTCTTACTTTGCAAGTAACAAACATGTAAAATGTAAGCGATTTACTATTAATGAAGAGTTCAAGAGTTCATCTTATCATCTTATATTACCCTGTAATATCAACTTATCAAGTCCTGTCTTGCAACAAACTATATGATAGTAACAAAAGCAAGCACGAAACTGGTATAGCGCGCCGCAACGCGCGCGGGGTAAAATCTAGTTTTGATTACATGAAATTAGGGTTCCCTGATAATACATGTGACTTATTGGCAATTAATTTTAGTAAAAAAGCCTAAGTAGAAAAATCATTTAAATGTGTTTTTCTCAATATAAAGCCTAAGTAGAAAAATCATTTAATAAAGAGTCTAGGTGAAAAACGTTTTCAAATGAGTTTTTCTTAGTAGAAAGTATGAAACTGGTGTGCCTTGATAATACATATAAATAGAGCATAGAGCAACACATAGAAACTAGAAATACTAATAGATTTGGGCATCGAGAGAAAAGAAAGATTTGATATCACCGGTTCTTAGATTAGAATCATTGAAAATCATAGAAAAAGATCATCAATGGAGAACCAATTTGATAAGGGATATTTGGTTTGGGCCAAAGTTAATCATCAACCTTGGTGGCCGAGCATCATATACCATGAACCGCCATTGTCAACAGTAAGCTCTGTTGGTGTCGGTTCTTTGATTAACTATATTTTTTCGCAGTGGATCCATCATGGATCCACTTTGGATGAAACTTAAAGCAATGGTTTAGACGTTATGCATGTAAGTGTTGTTATTTTTAACTTATTTTGTTGTACTACACGCAGGATGGTATGAAAGTTGAATACTTGGCTACAATCACGAAGTTTGATGATTTGCATTTTGTCGAGAAAGAAGGTGGTTTAAACATGTGAGATTTTCTAACACCTATGTACATAGCAAATCCGAATGAACCAACTTCACAAGAAGTAGTCACATGGTTCCTATCTCACTCTCTATTTTTTATTTTATTTTTCTCTTGTGGTTGCAAAGGAAGGCATGTTTTATTATGTGTTTTTTTTGTTGATTCTTGACTGATGTGTTACATGATTGTGACAAATATTCCCTAGTGGTACCCCATGTGCTCAAGGTAAACAAGTCGTTTTCAGGGGAATTGTATTCGTGTTTAAATGGTTTTAAGCATTTCTTGTTGCTTACAAGTAATTGTGTAACGCTCTGAAATTTATTAATGTCCTTAACAGTATTAAATGTTGATGACAAAACATTTCCGAATTTAATAAAACGCCTAGCTAGTAACTAAATTGTGAAATGTGTGAATTTAGTTGATTAACTCTGTTAGCGAAGCCAATGATCTCCAGCCCAGCTGGTTTGAGGTAGGGTGGGTTTTTCCCCTTGAGGTTCCCATCCTTGTAGAGACTTGGGGTTCGATTCCTGGCAGCCCCCGGTTACCTTGGCAGGGCCCGTGGTGGTATGCTCGTTAAAGCGTCGTGGCGCCGTCTCGAACCCGGGTCGCGTCTTCACCCCAGTGTGTCAAAGACCACTGGGACGCCGTTCAAAAAAAAAAAAAAAAAAAAACCTCTGTTAGCGAAGTCAGAAAACTCGCATAAGAAAAGAGAGGGAAAAACTAACTTAGGTTAGCGAATAAATGCTTCATGTAACTAGGGATGAGCATGGTACCGGTCTTTTACCGAAAATACCGGTACCGAAAAACAAAAAATGTGGGTACCGGTATTGGTACCTAAATTGATTCGCCTACTAGGAATTCGGTATGATACCCGGTACCATTTGCCCATGCCAACACAAAATGACCACAGGGTCATAGAAGCAATGGTACGAATGAGATAGTCGTTTGATCACTAGGGTTGATCAAAATGGATCGGGGAATAATTAAGGAAATACCTCATATGGCTTAAGGCTTTATGCGAACAAAAGACTAATGAAAACCACCATGAGTTTTATTACTACCGTGGCGATATATATTGACATAGAAACCGAAGTATAAGCGTCCCGTGGGCTGTAAAAGCTGAGGTATTCCCTGGAAAACCAAGTCATAAAGACTAGGTAGAAATAACTAGCAAAATGATAAAATTTGGTGGAGTTATGTGAACTAGAGGTGTAGTCCATACACTACTAGAAAAGTGGTTCTTTTGCTACAAAATTTTCTTACAGAAAAAACGCGTCACAAATTTTGACAAAATTGCTACCAATTTGTGACGAAAAAAACACCCTTATTTTTTGGACAAATTTGCTACACAATAGCGACTAAAAAACACCCTTATTTAAGAAAGTTCAATATCATTTACACGTATTGTTATTTGGGAAAAACCTTTTAAGAGTCCCCTTTCATTTACCCTTCGACTCGTCTCACTTAACCGCCTACTTACCTTCCCATAAAAATAAGTATACTAGGTTCCTATCGATCGAATTACCACATTAAAAAATGAGGCTTTAATTCCCGTGAAACAAACATGTTTAATATATTGACAACAGTTGGCGAGTTTATTAGTTTTAAGGCAAATACACAAATTTCCTTGTTTACAAACGTATGATTAAGTATAACTAAAAGAGAACCTTGTTGACTAGCTAGTTCACCCAAGTATGATGTTAACCTAAGGCTCTTAATCAAACCACAACTTTGTCTTCCTGAACTTTGACCCCTAGTCCAAGAGAAACTTTTAAGGTTATGTTTTCCCATAAGACCCACTCTACTAGTCAGGAAAGGGGTGTCAACCCAATAGATCTACTAACATGAACTACGACTCTAGTCTAAGAGTTAATGATTAAGAAGTGAAGGGAAGTGTCCGTCCGGCGGGACTGACGAGGTATACATAACACACCTCGTGCACCTGCCCAATGCCATCAATTGTCCTACAATTCTAGTCCTACTCATCATACAACATGTTAATCCCCCGATATTAACTCACACAATACTATTTATTTCCCTTTTACCCATGAACGACTACATAAAAGCGTTTGTAACTCTAAACGTTATCTCAAAATTTGTTACGCTTTATAATAAACAGGCTTTCATAAAACAAGTATGTATCCCCCCCTCGAAAACAGTTACAAAACAGTAAAAAGTGGGGTCATGAACTCACCTCGATTTCCTTGCTTAGCTAGCAACAAAAGCTCGAAGCTTTAACCAACTTCCTTGTGTCCTAGTTACCATCAAAGGACACCTTAAAGTCTAACACAATAAGCCTAGCCTATTATCCAACTATCTAGACTCGTGTATACAAATCTGAGTCTTAAAAGTGTTGTAACTCAACGAACCGTTCGCGACTTGTCTTAATTTGTGCGTTAACATACGATATAATATCCAAGTTGCGCACTCGCTACTATTCATGTGTAACCCACGTTGGACTAGTATTACGAAACGTATAACTCATCCCGAGTTATAGCTCATCTCGTAATTCAAATAAATATAATTGTTTTGTACGTTTATTTTTAGGAAAATATACTTTGCAAAACCCAATTCTTGTTATTAATTCCCATCAATTACCTTTGCTACATTATTTCCCCAAATCCGAGTATTTTAAAGTATTAGAAACTTTGCTTTTATAAAAGGTTATCAAGTAAAATCAGATGCTTATATATTCTTGAATCCGTACAATAAACATTATTTAGTTATGAAAACATTTTGAAAACTCGTTATACATGACGTTTGGTAAAACAATATCACATTTGTTGTGCTTTGGATTTTATAAATTTTGGCAGAGTTTCCTCTGTTTTTATATAAACCAGACAACACACGTCGTCTACAATTTTCCCAAAATCAATTTACAAACACAAGACATTCAATCTATTTATCCGCATTTCCAATGGACGAGACTTTATACATTTTGACTTTATGTAAACTATACTTATACAATTACATATAACTATATATATATATATATATATATAATATAGTCCAACGGTTTAGTCCAATATACAATATTATCAAATCACGCTTTAATATACAAATACCCTTTTATCTACTTATATTGTCGGTTCGTTTCACGAGTCACAACCTTTTCGTATATATAATTTATATACACACTTATATATATAATAATACCAAAACTAAATATTATACCATTATACACGCGCATGTCTCGATCACCGACTAGATCTGACCCGAGCACCAAAAATGAAACCGAACCGAACCATCTCCAAATTTGACCTGAGAACACAACACAAATCGAGCCCCGAACCCAAAACCGAATCACTAAGCCGGTGCATGTTCATTTCGAACCCGAGACTCGTCGAAACCCAACACCCCCAGGCCTGCCACCACTAGGCCGAACCATCACTACCTCCGATCGTCCCCTACCTCTGAACAAAACCACCATCAGCCACCATGCAAGCCACCGTCGGCTAGCACAACCAAACAAACCACCATCACCTCAGCCAACATAATCTGACCACAAACCTGAACCAACCCAAACTTGAATCTGAGCCGAGACTCTCAACGAACCCGACCATCACGAGGGACCACCGTCGCCGCCGCCTTCAACAACCACAACCATAACTGGACCAATCACCACCACCTTTAGCTGTCACCACAAGACCCAACACCCTTTTCCTGTGCACCTCCACCGAGAACCATCACAACCCATTTCGGGCTTTGTACCCATGCGCCGCCACTGCTTCTACCTTTTTCGGGCTTCAACATCATCATGCCGCCGTCACCATGGGAGGTGGTCAGCCGGCTGTTGTAGCAAGGAGAATAGTGTTGGGTCGACCTCTTTAATAGGTCGTTGACCAACGGCTATCATTTTCGATAAGAACGTTTCTACACAAGCTTCAATTTGTCATCCTGGAGTCTTTCTTTTGACTACCCACACAGAAAAACTCAAACCTTGTGCACTCGTACACTCTCGACTTGTTACATACCCTAATAAAGTTCAGTCAGAAAAATTTTCTAAAGCAGGTGAGACTGCTTCACCAGTGCCTCTACTCTCACCAGTTACACATTCCTAAAACTTTTCTCATTAAAATTCTCAACCTCCTAACCTCGGGTTAACTGTCAAAGATTTTGAAAATTTTATTTTGGATGCAATATTTAAAAAAAAAACCTACTTGACATTTACAACGCTTTTTGTTTCATAGAAACCTCCACTTGAAAGAAATTTCGAGACAAAATTTTCTAAAGTAGGGGAGACTGTGAAAACCGTCACCCTCGTCTTTTAGAGAGTTGTCAATTTTATCCCCTCGTCTATTTTGAAGTTTCAACTTTAAGCCTTATATTTTCGCATTTACAAATTCAGTCCTTGTATTTTTCGTTTGCTCTCAAATAAAAAAAATTTGAGTTATATTAAACCTTAAAATTTTGTTTTATAAACATGCTTTATTGGATTTCTTATATAAAAACTTAAAAGATTGCTTGGTTTGATTCAAATTTATAAAAGTGTTAAGTTTATGTAGTTTTATGGTGAAATAATCAAGTTTTAACACAATTTATACAAGAATAACACTTTAGGGACTAATTATGACAAGTTTTAAAAATTAAAAAAAAAAAAAAAGCTGTTTCCATCTCCTTTTGTTAGACCCTAGATACCTTAGGCTTTTTAAGTCATTTCTCTTATTAGTATTCTTATAGTACTTCATAGGTAGAATACTTCGGAATTCCCAAGTTTATCGTAACGAGTTTTGTATGGATTTATCGCACTTATCAAAACTGTGCGTATATCTTTCCCCTTTTTCATGTTGTACTCTTTTGGGGCTATTCATGTACACTATTATCAAATGTTATTCTTATACTTAAATGCAATTCTCATGTGTGCTTGCTTTATGTGAATTTGTATGTATTTATGCTTAGTCAAAATCATTAACCGTTTTGTGGCCTTGTATTTCAATGAATAGTACTATGGTATATACCCCTTGTGACTCTGTTGAGAGACCTTGGTCATTGTCTTGTGATTCAGAATACTAAAAATGGTTTTCATATGGTAGTCTCATTCTATTAGGGTTGGTTTTGACTGATACTGCTTGTTACATAATTGCAAACGGTATACAACACATGAATTGCTAAACACTTTTTCTACTATATGTATTCAAAACAGGGTATGCTTACCAATACATTTTTGTATTGACATATACTATTTTCGTACATGTTTCAGGTTATTTTTGAGACACCTTTCTTTAAGCCTTTGGAATTTATACTTAGATTTTGGATTCATTGTATTTCAGTTTAAATTGTTAGTTTGAATCATTATATCTTTGTATCTCACTTCAATGTAATAAACTATTTAATCAATGTATCAATATTTACACTTTAGTACCATGAGCTATTGAACAATCGTCACTACGTGACACCTCGATGTTTCCGCCATCCGTTGGGGTTACAGTTTGTTTCTTGATATATTTAAAGGTCGATTGGGCAATGGTAGCTCCATTCGCTTCTGGCTAGACGTTTGGCTTGTGGAGGAGCCTCTGTTCTTGAAATACCCACGGCTGTTTGAAAAAGCCTTAGATAAACATGCTCTTATTAGTGAATGTTGGCAAAATGAGGGTTGGTTTCCCTTAGACTATACTCAAACTTTGGATTTGTTGGAGGCCCAAGAGTGGTGTGATCTGTCGGAAGTTCTGGGCCAGGTCCATCCGATTTCTAGCTAAGACAATTGGGAATGGGATGGTTCATCCAATTTCTCGGTGGCGACAGTTAAGAAAGTTATTTTGAGTAGTCGTGCATCGAACTATAATCTCAAGTTTAAATGGGTTGCTTGGGTCCCTTTAAAATGCAACATCTTGGCTTGGCGAGCGGAAATGGATAGGATCCCGACTGTGGATGCCTTGGCTAGAAGAAATATAGAGATAGATAATAAAATCTGCAGATTGTGTGATGTGGACCTAGAGTCATCGGTTCACATTAACGTATGAAACGAAACAGATTATGAACAAGACCATGGGGCTTTTGTTCTACTCAAGAAAACAACTAGGAGGGAAAAACGAATTGTACTGAGACATTACCAATTGCGCAGGATTAGTTGTTGTTGTCCAAATTCGGCCGATGCACCAAAAAGCAATCACCAATCAAGGTTTTGAAGCAATTAACTTGTTATACACGAGCAGAGATGGTCGTGATCTGGTTTAGGGAGGGATTATGGTTTTAATTTATATTTAGACACACGATTTGGAAGCAATATTGATTTATTTTTTTAGTATCAATTAACAAGTCAAGTTAAGACAACATAGCCTGGATGCGTGGGTGATTAGGGCCTACCAAGAGGCGGGTGTGATGATGTCTTCCACACAGTTAAATAAAGTAACCGTTCAAAAAATAATTAACGGGTCAATGGTTGACCTTTAATGGCCAAATCACAGCTTGACTTTAGACACGATGTTTTTATAAAAGGAATGTGTATATCGGTCGAATACAACCAGCTTCCATATTCAATTCTATTCAAAACGCGTTTTGGGTTCGTTTAAGTACGAGTGAGGATTTTTTCCCGACTACATATATCTATATCCATACCCTACACATACCGGTTCCCGTACTCGTATTGATTTTGGGTACTTGGTATAGGTATCGACACCCACTTTTATTGATTTCGGTATTCGGTACTTTCAGTATCTGTACGAGTACGGGTAAAAATGGTGCATGTACCGAATTCTATATAATAATGAATTTGATAATATGTTTTACTTCTTATTATGGTATTTATGATATTCGTATCAATTTTACCTATTTGGTACATGTACCATACTCGTACTCGTACCAATTTTATCAATTTGGTACCCGCATAGTATAGTATTGATACTCGTAATGGTTTACCTATTTGGTACATGTACGAGTGCTCAAAACAGAAAAATAAAAGTGGTACCTAAACGGTTACCATATAGAAATACCGGTACCGATACTCGTACCCGTACCGTACCTATATATTCGATACGGTACTTAGCACACTTTTGTTCAAATTTGGTACCGGTATTTTTGCTACGGGTACAGGTACCGATCAAATCCCTATGATTGTGGGCTGTCGGATCCATGTTTGATGGGTGTGAAACGGGTCAAGTTCGACCCAGGTGTGGTAGCCGGGCCGGGTCTTGGGCTTGGGTTAACTGGGCCACCTGGGTTGAGTTTTGGAGAGTTTGGTTTGTTTATTGATTTTGGGGTTATATAAGGAATAGAATTGGGTTTAACATGTTAACTTACATTTTTTTTTACATAAAAACTGATTTGTTTGACTGAATTACAAGTTTTGTCCTTTAGATTTATACCCGATTGCAACGCATGTCTTTTATGTTTAAAATTGACGAGTTTTGTACTTTATGTTTCAAAATGTTGCATGGTTTGTCCTTTAACGGTAACCCAGTTAGATTTTAACGCTAATGTGAGGGTAAATTTGTCTTTTTACTCTTTTAGTGACTATTTGTATGACTAACTTAAAGTTTGGGACCAAACTGAAAATATATAGGTGTGATTGCACTTCATCTTCTCCTTTACTCTCTTCATACTTCTCCTGCATCAAATTTCCACTATCCTCAATCCATATAATATATTTACGACCTTCATTCTATCAAACCAGTCCAAATCCCCCTAAATCTTCATTAAATCAGTCAAAATCCTAATCCCCAAACTTCACAATCAAGCCCCAAGAAATTGCTCAACGACTGAACTTCCCCCAACCAACAACACCACATGCCGCTGACCAACTTATCATCGATCGGTTATATCGACTAACCAACTTAGATCTAGACAACGGTAGTGGTTCACATAAACACGAAACAAATTTTTTATTTCAAATTTGGATAGCTCGATCGAACCTACTTCTCCAAAAAAAAAAAAAACTACTAGACAAAAGTAGGGAAATGAAATCAACACCAAACAATCGAAGGCTTGGAAGTTGGCATTGGTGTTGATTTTCAAAAGGAGAAGCAAAAAAAGAAATCGGAAATACTCAAATTGCCGTTGCCGTCAGCAAGTGTTGTAAAAGTGGAACATGAAAGGGACTTTTTTGTGAAATTTGTGAGGTTTTAGGTTGAGAAATCAAAATTGACGGTGGCGGGGCTGCTGATGAAGGTGGTGGTTACAGGGGTTGCCATAGGCGTTGTCATCGGTGACCTGTGTCATACAATGATGGTGGTGTTGATGAGTCCAATCGATCGTTCAGACAGGTTAAAGGGAGGTTAAAGGCCAACGTGTGCGAACGATGGTGGTGGGTGTGGTTGTTTGGTGAACGATGGTGAAGGCGTGGTGTTGCACCAGTAGGTGGTGGTCGCTGGTGTGTGAAATATGGTGGTGGTGGTGGTGATAACTAATGAATTTGAGGTTTAGTTAAGAGGAGAGAGATAGAGTGGGTTGGGTGGTGCATGTATTAAGAGGAGAGAGTGACAAAATGGGGGTTTATATTAATTTTTAAAAATTACTTTTGGTCCAAAACTTAACTTAATTACACAAATAGGCCCTAGATTATTAAAAAGACAAATTTACCCTTGTATTAGTGTTAAAATATAACTGTGTTAGGGCTAAAGGACAAACCATGCAAAATTTTGAAACATAAAGTACATAATCAATCAATTTTAAACGTAAAGGGCATGCGTTGCAATCGGGTCTAAACCTAAAGGACAAAAGTTGTAATTCAGTCAATTTGTTTCTTTTTTAGTTGGATACGATTTTAAATTTAAACGTTAAATTGATAAATAAATAGATAAATAGTTGAAGATCAATAAATGAAATTTCTTTTATAAATAAATTGTGTTAAAAATACAAGGAGTAGAAATGAAAATACTTGAACACAAACGGGACTAAAGTTGTTCAATGATAAAAGTAAAAGGGGACAGATGTCACACTAAAAATAGTTCTTAAATTTTGAGTATATTAAAATGTCATTCCCAAATGCATGATAATATAATATAGATAAATCGAACCAATTAACCATTTGGTTAATAAGACGGATTAACCGATGATTTCAATTTCGGTTGCGGATAAGAACTGAACCATGCACATCTTAAGTGTCTGTGTTCCATGCTGCATCGCGGCGACACCCTTCTAGTATATATATATATATATGTGTGTGTGTGTGTATAGGGGAATTATATATTGAAAACTCACTCCAATTAAACAAACTACTAAAACTTGTCAAGCACGACCATCCAAGATCAGGCACACATGTGCTCCCAGAGATAGCCCTAGAATCAAGAAGTCAGGTTAAGCACGACTGTGTTGATAGCGCGCACGCCCGCGACAACACAATTTGCATGAACATGCTCGTAAGTGTGCATCTACATGCCCGTGCCGACGGGATTTGTTGACCTAAGCACGTGTGGGCGTGCATGCACGACTGCGCCAACCATTTATGAGAAAAGTACAAGTACGGGATGGTTCAATAGGTCGTGATCGGTCAAAGTTTTTCACTATAAATTGATGGGTCCACTCCTCAACTTCGTCATCCACTCCACCACACTAAAAGCTCCAACAACATTCTAGGGTGGAACCTTAGTGGTTCTAATCCTTATTCTACCCACATTTACAAGGTTGTTTACTTAGATCAAGAAACAATTTTGTAACACCACACTTTGGCTTTGGTTGATCACTAGTGATCACACCATGGTTAATCCACCAAGTGTCGGTTATTGTATCATGGCCTCTTGAGCTATAGACATTTTGTATCATTTTGGTGTAAGTGAACCTTGATTTAGTATATAGAGTTAATAGCCATTTTCGTCCCTGAGGTTTGGGTCAGTTTGCCACTCCAGTACAAAAGGTTTTTTTTTTCAATTCCTTCCCTGAGGTTTGGATTTTGTTGCCAAATTCGTCCTTTTCACTAACCCAGTTAAAAAAGGTCGTTAGTGTTAGGGGTATTTTTGTCTTTTTACCTCAGGGACGAATTTGGCATTTAAAATTCAAGGATTTTTTTTTTGCAAAAGCCGAGTAATTAAACACGGACAATGACTCAAGGCTGTATAATTTTTGTTTGTTTCGTCTGGAGGTTCGGTTGGATGTATGTTGGTTTGATCAGGAGGTTCGCACCGACACCCTTTGTTTTTCTGTCGACTTTCTGGTTAACCAAATGAACAAACGTTCACCACGTACGGTCGTCTTCCTCGGCGCAAAGTCACGGACGATGAAATGAGGTTAACAAACTGGTATAGAGTCGAGAATCATCGGAAGTCGAATCAGGAATGCTAAAAGACCATACCTAGAAGCAAGCATCAAATGTAATACGTTCGGTTTTAACACAGTGCATCAAATGTAATATGATCGTTTTAACACAGTGCATCAGTTTCTAATCTGTTGGTTTGTATGTAACACAGAATATAAAAGAAATAAAGAGTAAAAAGTTATATAGGTGAAGGAAGGTGCTTCGTTGCTTGTTTATGTTTCTCAACTTCTCATACGTAATTGATTATTTCACAATAAAACATATGGGATCTTTTATAAATATCAAACAATACAATAACTAGGAAATATTAATCTCAGAGTATAGGAATTTATTATTTACTTTGTAGTTTATTAGATGAATTTATATTATGTTTTTTTAAAATTGTGTTTTTTTATTTATTAAAAAAGAAAATTAAAAACAAAAAAAAAAGAAAAAAGAAATGCCACATGTCACTTGAATTTTAAATGCCAAATTCGTCCCTGAGGTAAAAAGACAAAAATACCCCTGATACTAACGACCTTTTTTAACTGGGTTAGTGAAAAGGACGAATTTGGCAAAAAAATCCAAACCTCAGGGAAGGAATTGCAAAAAAAAAACTTTTGTACTGGAGTGGCAAACTGGCCCAAACCTCAGGGACGAAAATGGCTATTAACTCAAGTATATAATATATGAAGTTATGTTTTAACGGTATTTCATTTAAATTTTTAAACATGGTTATCTTTTATTTAAAATAAGTAACACTTGGTTTTGAACGTGTGTCCGATGTGGTCTTTGCACACATTATGGGTTTATACGTCTCTATGCAAATGAGGTTGTCACACATTGACACTAGAGATAATGGATAAAGCTTCATTTCTCAAGTTAACTATTTCAAAGTCATGAAGGTCACAACTAACATATAATTGGTTTTCCTGTATTTGACTAGTAACTTATCTTTCGCATGGTTTTATTTCCAAGCATATAATTTCCATTATATGTTACGGGGTTTCCTAGCCAAGCATATGGGATATTGGGATTATACATTTAAAGAAAATGGTATTTCGGTCTTGCAAGTAAGTTTGTGGGAAATGTGTGTCCGATGTGGTTTCTCCATTTTACGCAAATACATGAAGTTTATTGGGAAAAAATGCCCAATGCAGTCTTTCCACCTCATGATTCGATACCCTATTAACCACACCATTTAAAACTGCTTCAAGTATTATATTTTGCATTAAGGAGATTTGAAGTAAAAGTGATAACTATTTTGATTGATTGGCTTCCCCCTTTACTTTTCCTTACCCAAAATTTTTCACTTTATGATTGACTAACTAATCATGAGGATTGAGTAGTGGGAGCTACCGAGTCCCTGAATCGATACTTGGTTTTTATCACATTATACTTTGATGTTTTACCAAAATAGCCACTTTCCACGTCTTTAGAGAGACGTCTCACGGTTTACGAGGCTTCCCAAGCATCTCACGTGAGACTTCCACTTAGGACCAACCGATATGCGATACATGTAAAGCCCCACTCTCAGGCGTCTCTAACCCCTCTTAGACGTCTCTGGCCCCTCTTTGTCGTCTCTAAAGCCAATCAAATGTCTAAATGTCTCTGAAGCCTCTTAGGAGCCTCTCAACCTTCTTTAAAACCTCTTAGAAGCCATTGAAGCCTTTTTGTAAAAATGCTTTTTTATAAAATTATTTTTTATCATTTTAACTCGTTGTAATTTTAAATTTCAGAAAACTTATATTAATTTTTTAGGCATTCTAAAACATTTATTTCATTGTCTACTCATAAAAAAATTAAGCTCAAATGATACAAAGAATAATATAAGAAATAACATAAAAAATATTTTTTATAAAAATAATAACTTATATAAAATAATATGAGAAATAAAATAAAAAAATACTTTTTTATAGAAATAATAACTTATATACAATAAATTTTATAAAAAATAACTTATATAAAAAATTAAACCAATAAAATAAATTAGAGTTCTGAAAGTATTAATATTTTGAGTTAAATAAAATAAGTTTATAAAATAAACTTTTTAAATTTATTTAAATGATAGAAATGTCATAATTATGGCTTAAATAGAACAAAAATTATAAAAATAAAATTTATAGAAAATATTAGACACTTATTTATAAATATTTTCTGTTTTATAAAATAATTTTATAAAAATTACTTTTCCAAAAAGGCTTCAAAGAAGGTTGAGAGACTTCAGAGGCTTTAGAGACACGTGAGAGGCTTCAAAGATGCTTAAGAGGGATCAGATACGTCTGACAGGGGTTGAAGACATCTTGGGTGGGGGGGGGGGGGGGGGGGGGGGGGTTCACGTGTAGATGGCTACTTCGGTAAAACACCAATGTCAATGACTAACTTGGTGTGGTGATTTTCCCTTTCTATAATATTTGTATTGATAAGACTGTTATAAAATCATAGCATATATATAGTTTTATATATTTGTACTTTTAGACCAAATGTATATTCCCAACTCATAAGTGCAGATAATTTAGTTGATGACTGGTGGGCCTGAGGATTGGTATAAGGGTTGTGGTGTAGAGTTTTTATTGATAAGAAGGTGAGCTTTTTATTTATAAGAAAGAAAAATAAAAGGATACCAAAGGGGGAAAGAAAAGAACATTAAAGAAAGTAAATGTTACTTTATTCGTGTCATCAAGTTGAGAAAAATATAAAATATGAAAAAGAAAAGAGGTATAAAGCTTTTAATATTCTAGAGTGGGAGGGAAGAGAATAAAATACCTAAATAAAAGATACAATAATCTAACACAGATTTTAAAATTTACGAGCTAACAATCATAAAAAGTAAAAACTAAACCACTAGTATCGTAGGGTTCGATAAGACGGTTCCAATACCGCTTGAATAAGGTCAATCAAAGTCCGTTTGATACCATTCCTATTACTTCATATTTTTTTTTCCACTGTATTGTAATTAATGTAACCCTTATAATTATACCATAATATGTAATTTTTTTTTTGATCGGCGAACAACACAACCACCCTTGCGGGGCGCCGTGCCCAAGAATCGACTACTCGACCTTCAGCAGCCCCCGCCTTCTCCCGATGCGCGGAAACCCGAGCCCCACCCGCCCGAAGGCACGACAGTGTTATAGAACTCGGTAAAACCTCGCCGCCCGTCAGATTCGAACCGGCGTCACCCGTATTCGATCTTCACCCGGATACCAAACCATAAATGTTGGAAGTGGGAATTGAACCCATGATCACCTAAGTGAACATAAGACCTCTCCACCACTCCACCACTATGGATTGATCATAATATGTAATTGACTAGTTGAATTTTGTGGTGTGATAATGCGAGAATTTGGTAAGGCGAGAATTTGGTATATACTAACAAAGTACCCAAGGCATTATAGCCTAGTGGTATCTTGGTGGTGAGATAAGACTTAAGGACCATATGGTCCTGGGTTCGAATCTCATAAAAGGGGGTTTTCTCATAATTATGAGTTTCCTTCTGAATTGGTGGTGGAATATGATCGTGTGGCAACACTGGTGGCACGATGATACTCCAGTGTTCCGTGAGTGATTCCAATTTGTTGGCCGTTCAAAAAAAACTAATAAAACAAAGTTTACAATAATATAATACCTAATTATATAAACAAATCAAATTTGATGATAAATGGAATATTATCAAAACCCAAAACCATAACAACAAACACTGATATTGTTACCGATAGATCTAACATACTTTTTGTTAAGGTTACATAAATTAATGTATCCAGTTTCTGTGCGGTAAATGGGTTCAAGTAGTCGGGCATGTATCACTTAATACAATACATGTTCCAAACATGTAACTTTTTTTTTAAACGAGTCTCCTGCCTTTAAATACTAAATACTCGTCCTGAAATTTTTGGGTTCTACCATATCGAGTTCGGTTCATTTACCATCCCTTATAAGGGGATATGGATTATTCAGTTCATAACTCCCAATTGTATACATGCCTATTAGAAATAATGCTATGATGATCTGATTTCAATAATAAAAATAACGACAATAATAATAATATTAATTTAAGTGGGCAAATTGAAGTATGAAAGGTTGTTCTCAGTCAATCCTCTCCCTGTGCGGCCACCTGCCCAATATCATGACGTAGACATTGGAGTACTAGGACCAGACGTTGGTGGTCACAACAATCATGCCATTGATGATGCTTTGGTTATCTGGACGTGAGAGTGTGAGACCACTTAACTTTCTGCAAGCCATTAGAAAAGAAGAAAAGGATTTTGAACCAACAATTTAGCAATCTTTTTAGTGAATATAAATCATGACTGCGTCCACCCATGTGATCACATCATCCATAATATCCGAAATATCCTGAAATATCCGAAGATATCTGAAAATATACGAAAATATCCAAAATATTCAAAAAATATCCGAAACTATCTTAAATATCCAAAAAATATCCAAAAATTTATATATAAAACATATAAAATAAAATATATCATAATAAAATTAGATATTCGGATATCCGATTCACTATCTGATCAGATATCTGAATTGGATATCTGAAACTTCGGATACAGATTCGGATAGTGAAACTAGCTATCCAAAAATTTTGAATATCCGAAATTCAGATATCCGGTTTTGAACACCCTATATATTAAAGTATTATCTGTAAATATTCCTTTCATATACGATATGTGTGTTGAGTGAATTTAGAATATATAAAAGGTTTGAAAGAATAAGGACTTTCTAAATTCTACCATCACTAGAGTTATTTTCATTGTCTACGTATTTAAGAATGTTTTGAAACTCGGACTGGCTGGTCGGACTGCGAACCGGACCACTGAATGGTCCGGGTTGATGGGTTGGACAGCTTGGACATTGAACCAGGGGTTGGGCCGCCAGACCGGAAAACCGACCGGACCAGGGTTTTAAGGGTTGAACTGTTTTTTGTTTTTGTTTTTTTTTCCTGGGTTTTGTAGTTTTCCTTAACCGGCTCGTCGAACCGGTTGGACCAGTGATCCGGTGGTGGCTCCGGATCGATGTCCGGTCCGGTTTTGAAGACATTGGTATTTAATGATGATCCTAACTAAAACCAATCACATTCGTTAAATGAGGAACAATTTTATCATTAAACGGATGAATATAACTTTTATTCCATTCAGGTAATCCATACAATAAGTTGGAACATACATGCATTAATTTGTTATAGTTGAATCGACTCACCACTGAAAAAAGATAAGGTATAATGTCAAGTTATGTCTCATTTAAATGCTTTAATTTGAAAACCAACACTAAAAGTTTAAAAAAATTGTACGTTACGTTGTCTCTATTTAAGATTGTGATATATAGATTCTTGTTTTGTTTACTAGAAGCACGGAATTATCAAGATACATCCACAAATTAAATTAAATAGAATAGCTAACTAAGAGGCCAGTAAGCAGTGGTGAAGCTTGGTGTAGGACCGGTTTCGGACAATCCGACAATCACGAGCTGTTACGTCTAGTGTGCGGAATCCACTAGACGTTGTTTAGATAACAAAAACGTCAACAAACACAATAATGAGATATAAAAACACACAAAAGATGGTTTAAAGTTGTATTCGTATTAAAACAGAGCGCGAGTGTACAGTACGAAGCTATAGACCCGAAAACCGAGATAAGAGGTGTTGAAATGTGTGAAATGACAGCTGAAATGATTAGGGTAATGATTGGTGGTATTTATAGGCCCAAATAGTCGGCTCTAGGCCCATGGGGCGACTAGCCAATACGCCAAGCGACTATGAACCATAGTCGCCTCAAAACTACACGACTAGCAAGGCTAGTCGTGTAATCCACTCCTAATCGTGTATCGTGCCCTAAACATCATAAAAACACACAAAATACATATAAACGTATACAAAAACAACTGATAAACACCGATACTAGGCTAAGGACATCTATACATCATGTACTAACAAACTCCCCTTTGGACCTAGCTAGTATGTCTTCAAAATCGTCAAAACTGCGGCAATCTTCATCAGCAACACTTGGTCTCTTATTGTTGAGCAGTCCAAATTCTGTTAATAGCAATTTGTTTATTAGAAAAAAGTTTTAGACAATTCAGAAACATCCCTTTTGTAAGCCTCTATAGTGTTTTTAAAACCTTTTTTCTTCCACTAACATGCCAAATTTGTACCTTATCTTATCACACTCACCACACTCAGGTTTAGATGTGGAAGAAGAACTTACCTTGATTGAAGATTCGGTGATGGCCATCAATGCATAATGAGCAGCAAACTTTTTAGCTCCAAAATATTCAGCAAGATTGGCCTTTGTACAGAATCATCATCAAAAGAGTCGTTGTTTGGAATGCCGACTTCTTGTGCACTTGTGTTGTCTTCAACTCCAACATCCGCCTCAAGAACCTGTTCAACATAACATGTTGCTCCACCCTGCGGAGCATCTTCTTCCTCTAAATGAAGATCCAGTCAAATCCTTCATCTGCTTGAATTACCAGTGCCCGTCCTTGATTTTTGTTGGCGGGAGCATTCTTGTTCTGGTTTTGTACGAGGACAATTGCTCGTTCAGTATTTGGATGAGGTTGTGTCTAAACTTGTTGTCGCTGGTTCTGATTACTCCAGTTGTTGTTGTTCAAGGGATTCCGATTTCCTTGTTGTTTCGGTCAGTCACATACCCGAGCAAAGTGTCCCTTAGTGCCACAGTTGTAACACGTAACTTTGCTTTTGTAAAAACCGAATCATGTGTTGTTGTTGATCAGAACATCTCTTCACCCTGTCCGATCCATGAACTCATTTGCTCTTCGAACCATGCTCGTGAAGTGCCATTGAATATCAATCAGGTCCCGTAATAGATACTTGGGTTCTGAGGTATAAAAGCCTTGTTTGCCCTTCTGATCACATCAATTTCTTTGTTCTCTAACTCGACCACTAAGTCATTGATGAAGATGTTCTCATAACAGTTTGTTGACTTCTGAATATCTAGCCATTGATGCTAGTGAGGAGGGAGTGCATCTACAAAGTGTTCAACTAGTTCAGCAGATGTGTAGATGTTAATACACTTCATGTGTGTCCCCGGTTAGGTGATAGGTTAAGTCTGTAAATCACTAGCTAGGTCCAAGGGGGAGACTGTAAGTGCATTATTTGTATGTCCCCAGCTAGTGTTGGGTCGTCATAGGTCGTTGGCTAGGTTAATCGAGTTGTTTGTAGCTCATAAATATGATTAAGGGCATTTTTGTAGGAAATCACACGAGTATGAAGATTATACACGACTAGCTTTGCTAGTCATGTGGTTTTCAAGGCGAGTATGAAGAATATACACAACTAGCTTTGCTAGTCATGTGATTTTCTAGGCGAGTAAGAACCATACTGGTGTGTCGAATTGCTAGTCGCCCCATGGGCCTGGGTTGACTAGCTGGACCTATAAATTGGTGCACTCCTTGCCTTATTCATCAGAGTTGTTCATTTGAGAGAGAAAACTTGGTGTTTTGATGATCAAATTGTATTTGTAACACTCGAGCTCTGTTTAATATAATCTTTGTCATTGAAAACCAGATCCGAACAACTCGTCTTTGTGTGTGTTTGATGTTTCTTGTTGCTTAAACCGCGAACCGAGGATTCCACACTCGTTTTGTGTCACACCCGTGATATCCAGATCATCCGTGACGCTCCTAACAAGTGGTATCAGAGCCGAGGCTCGTATCACGGGTGTTTTTGTAACAGAAACTTATTAAAACCATTGTGTTTTCAGATCTGAATGTGTTTATGAAAGTTTGAAACCCACCTTTTCATTGATTTGGATAGTGTTTTGTTGTTAAAAACGTGAGTTTTTTTATTGGGTTTTGTTCCTAAAGTGTTTTTGAAGCTTTTCCAATCATCAGATCATCAAACACATCATTTTTTTAGAGAGATTTGAGCAAAACGGCTGATTTTTCGTGAAAAATAAGCAATCAGACCTGCTGGGGGGCGAGTGTGGATTTTTTACATGACTAGCTTTTATAGTCGCCTCATTTATGCTATAGTGACACGACTAGCCTTCTTAATCGTGCTAAAGTGACACGACTAGCTATCTTACTTGTGCTACAGTGACACGACTACCTATCTTACTCGTGCTACAATGACACGACTAGTAATCATAGTCTCCTAAAAAAACCCTAATTTACTAGAGTTTGACTTTTGTTGACCAAGTTTGACTTCTAAAAAAACGTTCGTGTGAACCGTCTTTGACCGAAGTTTGACTTTTGTTGACTAGAGTTGACTTTTTCACTAGACTTTCGTACTGACAAATGCAACCCAACCGGTTCAACAACGACAACAACAGGGGTGTTCCGGATGTAATTCGTGGGCCCATCTGGATAGGAACTCAACTTCATATGCTAGTAACAGTCAACTGAATCAAACCAAAAAACTTAACGATGTTCAAAACAATCAAGAAACAGTTGTGGTTTCTGTTGCTCTTGCAATTCACTCTGTCCCAACAAACACAGATGTTGCGAGTGTATTGATTATGCACACTAAGAAAGGTTTTGACCGGAAAAAGCAACTCATGGGAGGTTATAAAGGGAAAATAGCGTGTTTTGCTCAATGAATAGAGACTATAGAATTGGAAGAAGTGTTAGAGAGTGCTCAAACCTCAGAATAGAGTACAGATGCAGATAGTGAGTCATTAGCAAGTAAACTAGACCCTGAACGAAATTATGAAGAAACCAATAGAACTGATGCAAATTGTTCAACTTCTGGAAGGAGTGAATCAGAAGAGGAAGATGCTGATAATCAAAATCAAGAAGTTGGAGTTCAAGTCTTGCAGGGAGCTGTCTCTATTGCGAATAGATCTTCCAGGTTTGTGTGTACTAATTGTGACAAACTACAAAGTACGATTGAAAGGCTGTCTAAAAACCAACAGATTCTTACTTGCAATCGTGCAATTTGCGTAACCGCCAATGAAGTTTTGAGAGTAAATGAAATGGATTTTAAAAAGTTAAATGAAGTTTTAAAGAAAGAAAATTCTGAGCTTTCTAAAACTCTTGAGGAAATGAAGAAAGAATTAACGCAAGCCAGATCTGATTATGAAAAAGCTAAAAATAAGTTAGAAGGTTTTAAATTGGCAAAGTTTTTGTTGGATAAAAATGATATTGGTCATGAGAACCAACCTCCGCAAAAGGAAAATCAAGGACTTGGTTACAATACACCTTCTGTAAATAGACAGAAAGTGAAATTGAAACCAATGACTATACCTGAGGTGGACCTTGAGGATTCTGATAAAGAATCCCAGGAAACTGAAAAGAAGCACTTTCAGTTTCGTGAAGGCACGGAAGGGCTATACATGTTGGTGGGATCTGACAAAATATTTTCTGATAAAGAGTTTCCTATTAAAAATGTTGAGCAATCCTTAAATAATCATGTTTTTTTAGGAAATACCAGTTACTAAAGCTCAAATCAGAAAACTTGTTGATCAGAAAAAATAAGTTGAACACAAACCCACCAAACATGTAAATCAAAAGAATCGGTTTGGGAAAAACCAAATGGGTCCCAAGATCAAAAAAATTAAGCCCGTCAAGTCGAAAGGTACTGATCAAATGAGACATTCTTATCAAAATCATCAAAGAAAATTTTCACCAAGATTATCTGGTTATGATTCATATACAAGAGCTGTTACGTCTAGTGTGGGAAATCCACTAGACATTGTTTAGATAACAAAAATGACAACAAACACAATAACGAGATATCAAAAATACACACTAGATGGTTCAAAGGTTGTATTCGTATTAAAACAGAGCGCAAGTGTACAATATGGAGCTACAGACCCGAAAACCGAGATACTAGGTGTTGGAATGTGTGAAATGACAACTGAAATGATTAGGACAATGATTGGTGGTATTTATAGGCCCAACTAGTCGGCCCTAGGCCCATGGGGCGACTAGGCAATACGCCAGGCAACTAGGAACCATAGTCGCCTCAAAACTACACGACTAGCAAGGCTAGTCGTGTAAACCACTCCTAATCGTGCATCGTGCCCTAAATATCATGAAAACACACAAAATACATATAAACATATACAAAACAACTGATAAACACCTATACTAGGCTAGGGACGTCTAAACATCATGTACTAACACTTGGAGATTGAATCGGTAGGGGTCGGATTAGTTTTTTTCTAATCGGTAAGGGCTAGAAGATCAAGTCGGTGGGCTGGCTGGACTCAATTCCTATAAAAATTATCTATGAAAATCACAAAATTCCACCACTGCGCCAAAAAACGACGGGAAGCCCCGGTCGGTAAGATTTGATATGAAAAAAACTGAAGGGAGAATGAAATAAATTATTTCTAAGGAATAAACGAAAACATGTTTAATTGGTTATCATGCATATTAATATGGAATCTGTTAAAATTATATAATAAATATATAATAATAATAAATGCTTTTATAATTTTGTGTTCAAATTTATTTCTTATATTTTAATTTCTTTTACATTTTGCATAAGTTTCTTTTTCAGGTTTGGACTTGGTTGAGGCCCAGTCCAGTTTATGGAATTTGTTACTGAGCCCAGAAGTGTTGCAGCCCAGGTGGTCCAGTCCATTCCCTTGCTATTGGCCTGTGGCCCAGGATCTCTTGGGTAACTTATCTTAGCCATCTATTATTAGCTATATCCGTGTGCTTTGATCCAAGGGTGGTTATTGGTGGATTTTGTGTTTCCTGGGAAGAAGGTTCCATCCCTTCTATTTAAGGGTTTCTTCTGAGCACAATTCCAAATTTTGTCTCTTAGATGTTATCTATCTCTCTTTTCTCCCGTGTTCTCTCAATCACAATATTAGGGTTTGTTATCAGACCATCTTGATCTGATAATGGCACGTTAATAGGTATAGGTTGGATTGTGGATTCAGGTGCTAATGAACACATGGATAATAGTGATAAGGATGTGTTTGATTATATTGATGTGTTAGATTTTAATATTAAAATTAAACATCCAAATGGGACATTTGCTTTAGTAACAAAGATTGGTAAACTAAAACTTTCAGATGATGTGATTTTACAAGATGTGTTGGTTGTACCTGAATACACTGTTAACCTACTATCTATGCACAAGTTAGCTAGAGACAATAAATTATTTGTAGGTTTTGATGAACATAAGTGTTATATCCAGGACTTGTCGGCCAAGAAAACCCTTGTGATTGGTAGTCAGATGGATGGATTGTATATGTGCGGGAATTCTACTTTGACTTCTAAGGTGTGGTGTAATAATAGTAGTGTTGTTAAATTGTGGCATGCTAGGTTAGGTCATCCCTCAAATCAAGTTCTAAAAGTTTTAAAACTTGATCAGAATCCTATGACTAATGAGGGGAATGATCTCTGTGATGTGTACTAAAGGGCTAAACAAAATAGAGAACCCTTTCCTCTTAGTGATCATAAGAGTACACATGTTGGGCATTTGGTTCATATTGATGTGTGGGGTCTTTATAGAATTCCTGATAGAGAAGGTCATAAATATTTTCTTACTATTGTTGATGAGTTCTCTAGGGCTGTCTGGGTGTGTCTGATGAAACAAAAATCTAAAGTCTTTCAAAATATTAAAGATTTTGTTAATCTAATCCAAACTCAGTTCCATAAAAGGGTTAAAGTTTTCATATGTGACAATGCGTTAGAATGTGTGAATCATCAAATGAATGATTTTTGTAAAGAAAAAGGTATTATTCATTAGACCACTTGTGCTTACACACCACAACAAAATGGTGTGGTGGAAAGAAAGCACAGACATCTCCTAAATGTTGCTAGGGCTTTACTTTTTCAAAGTAACTTACCTGCTAAGTTTTGGACTGAATGTATTCTAACTGCTTCATGTTTGATCAATAGGACTCCTTTATCTGTTCTGAATGGCAAAACCCCTTATGAGATAATGTTTAATTTTGAACCCCTTCTTGATCACCTTAGAGTCTTTGGATATCTGTGTTTTGCTACTGTTTTAAATGGGTCTAATAAACTTGAAAGTAGGGCTTAAAAATGTGTGTTTATAGGCTATTCAAATGAAAAAAAGGGTTATAAATTGTTTAGCCTTGACACCAAAACTATTTTCTTCTCTAGAGATGTTAAATTTTTTTAGTCTTGTTTTCCTTTTAAAGATACAAAAAATTTTCAATCTTTTGACTCTAATGACAATCAGTTTGTGAATTCTTTAATTTTTTTTTTGACTCTTTTCAAGACACAGAACATCAACATGATTCTAAGGTGGATGATCTCAATGATGAGTGGAGGGGTAGTGGTAATAATGATTCTGGAACACATGGTTTCCAGCAATCTGAGGACTCACTAGACACTAGTGGCTTGGCTGATCCTCAGCAGCCTAGTGATACCTCTAAGACCACAGATAAGGCTGAACATGTGAGTACAGTAAATGACTTATTAGAACAGTCTGAGGGTGAAACTAATGTTGATGCTTCTTTTACACCTAGAAGGTCTAGTAGAAGCATTGATTTTCCAAAAAAAGTTGTCTGATTTTGTTGTAGAAGGAAAGGTCAAGTATGTTATTGAAAAGGTTCTTAATTTTTCTAACATGTCCTTTGATTGTAAGTGTTTTGCTTCTAGTCTAGACAAGAGCAAGCAAAACATGATCCAAATTGGGTCAATGCTATGAATGAAGAACTTGAGGCTCTTTATCAGAACAATACTTGGGATATTGTTGACTTATCTAAGGGGAGACATAAAATTGGATGTAAATGGATCTTTAAAATAAAGTATTGGTCTAATGGTGAAGTTGAGAGATATAAGGCTACGTTAGTTGCTAAAGATTTTAGTCAAAAGGAAGACTTAGACTATGATGAAACCTTTTCACCTGTTGTGAAGTTAATTATTGTTAGGTGTATTATTAGTCTTGCCATTAATTTTGACTGAAAAATCTTTTAACTTGATGTTAATAATGCCTTTCTTTATGGTTACTTAAAAGAAGAAGTCTATATGTCTTTGCCTGAAGGGTATGGTTCCAATGATGGTAATAAAGCATGTAAGCTTAAGAAATCCCTATATGGCCAACAGGCACTTAGAATGTGAAATGCTAAATTGGTTAGTGCTTTGTATGAGTTTGGTTTTGTCCAAAGTCAATGTGATTACTCTATGTTTGTTAAAAAACAAGATTCAGTGTTTCTTATTCTTCTTGTGTATGCTGATGATATCTTGTTGACTGGCAATTTTGTTTCTGAAATAGAAAAAAGTTAAGAGTTTGTTTTTTTTTTTTTTTTTTTTTTTGAACGGCCAACTCAGACAAAGGTATTTGCCTATGACAAAGAAAGTATTGTACTTATTTGCTTATGGAATATGGTATGCTTGGATGAAAACCCGTCACTAATCCCATAGAAGCAAATCATGTGTTGACTAATATAGTTAGTAATCACAGTACTCCCTTGGTCAATATTACTGCTTACCAACAATTAGTGGGAAAGCTTAAATATCTTTCACATATTAGGCCAGATATTGCATATGTTGTTCATTATCTCAGCCAATTTATGCATAAACCCACTGAGGGACACTTAAAAATTGCATTTAGATATCTCCGTTGCTTAAAACTCTCACTTGGAAAAGGTCTAATGTTACCAAAAGTGATTCATTAAAACTTGTCAGTTTTTCAGATCCTGATTGGGGAAAATGCATTGAAACACGAAAATCTGTTACTGCTATTGTGTCTTCTTGGGAAATTGTCTTATTGCTTGGAAAAGCAAGAACAATCAACTATTTCTCGTTCCTCAGCTGAAGCCGAGTACAGAGTAATGTGCTCTGCTGTGTGTGAGGTTATACGGGTCAAAAATTTGTTATATGAGTTGGCCATTTATGTTCCACTACCTGTAATGCTTCACCGTGACAGCTCTGCTGCTTTGTCTATTGCATCGAATCCTATTTTCCATGATAAAACCAAGCATTTTGCTTTAGATCTCTTCTTTCTAAGGGAACATGTATCAAAAGGAATTGTTAAAACTGTTAAAATTGACACAAAAGATCAGGTTGGTGATATGTTTAGAAAAGGAGTGCAATCTAACAGTCATTCTCAATTTTGTGAACAAATGAGGATGTTTTGAGAAATAAAACTGAGGGGGGGGGGGGGAGGTGTTAAAATTATATAATAAATATATAATAAATCCTTTTATTATTTTGTGTTCAATTTTATTTCTTATATTTCAATTTCTTTTACATTTTGCATAAGTTTCTTTTTCATGTTTGGACCTGGTTGAGGCCCAGTCCAGTTTGTGGAATTTGTTGCTGACCCCATAAGTGTTGCAGCCTAGGTGGCCCAGTCCATTCCCTTGCTGTTGGCCTGTGGCCCAGGTTTTCTTGGATAGCTGATCCTAGCCATCCATTATTGGCTGGATCCGTGTGCTTTGATCCAAGGGTGGCTATTGGTGGATTTTGTGTTTCCTGGGAAGAAGGTTACATCCCTTCTATTAAAGGGTTTCTTCTGAGCACAATTCCAACTTTTGTCTCTTAGATATTATATCTCTCTCTCTCTCTCTCTCTCTCTTCTCTAGTGTTCTCTCAATCACAATATTAGGTTTGTTATTAGACCATCTTGATCTGATAATCAGGTGTTGCTCTTCGTGTATTTGTGTTGTGATCATCTAGTTGATGATCATTTGAGGGTTTGAGAATATTGTAGTGAGGTTTCCTTTATAATATGTTCTTGTTGCAAACCTGTGTATTAGAAAAATAAAGATTTTTTTAAGATCATAACCAGCTCATCATTTCCATCTTTAGGAGATTGCCTCCATTATAGTCAGAAATCATCTAGCCGTTCGGATTTTTTTTGAGATCCTTATTGCCAGCCTCATTTACTTATTCCCTTTGTATTGTTTTCTCTATTTATTTGTTTTTTCAATCATTGTAAAAGTACAATTCTCATATTGAAATACAAAGTTTTCTCTGATCAGTCAAAACATGGCATCAGAGCGGTCCTAAATTGATCCAGGAACTGCTCATCATCTACCTTTTTTTTCAAAGCAATCAAACCAGGCTACCATGTCTTCCGACGGCAGCCCGATCTCTCAAACCAAGAGCGACCTTACATTGCAATTAGCCAAACTTCTCAGTGGACTTCAATCATCCCAAAACCAAAATCCCAAACACAATTTATCCAATAGCCTCAAAATTAGCCTTAAACTTAACAACCAAAATTATGCCCTATGTGCTCATATGATTCGAGTAGCTATCGGAGGTGAGTAAAAGATTCTACTCGGTCATTTGTATGGAAATCCGACACCACCCAAACCGACCGAAGACGGTTGTGAGCAATGGGAACACGGCGACCTCGTGTTTTCATGGCTCATCCAAAATATCGAACCATCAATCGCGAGCAATCTGACCGAGTTTCCCACTATAAAAACTTTATGGGATGTACTCGTAACCACGTACAGTAGTGGTAAAGATAAACTCCAAACCTTTGACTTACATGTCAAAGTGAATGGACATAAGAAAGGTGATAAAGATGGAGGGAGAGCAGGCATAGCCACCAACCATACTGTAGATTCCGGCAAGAGCAGCGATCAGGAAAATATGGGAGGATTTGGTGGGGTTGCCTTTGCCGGAGAACAAGAAATCGACAGAAGAGGTAACGGATCTGAGAGACTAATCTCAGATCCCCCTGTTTTGAACCCTAAGCATTTTTACCCAAAGCTATTAGAAATATTAGAGGACCCTCCTTATGATACTAACCAAACGATGTTTAACACATTTTATAAGGAACCAAAGATTATTGTAAAAAGGATGATAAAACTCTCAACTTTAGTAGAAACAATAAAATAACAATAATAATAAAAAATCTAAGTTTAAAAAAAAAGGAGAAATGTTTCGAAATCACAAGCCAATATAGCGAGAGACTCTGAAGCCTTGGGTGGATCATGGATATTTGATTGTGGTGCAACTGTGTAACAACCGGCAAAATTAAGGTAATTCCGTACTAATTAATTAAACGCGATTAACGTAATTAAACGTAATTATGTGCTGATTGTTTAACTGAGGCCTTAGAAAGATAGAAGTTCCCAAATAATGCATGGGAATGCATAAGTTTAATGGCAAAGCATGATAGGATCGTGTGCAAGCAAATCTATCCGGTATGGACACTGGCAATTACCCGGTAAAAATTTAATAAGCGAAACGAACCCCGGACACCCGGAATATAAAATAAATAATATTTTCACAAAATATAATGAGTTTTGGAAACCCAAAGCCATACGTGAAAGATTATTGTACAAATCTCCCGGAAACGAATAAGGTACGCGTACCGCACCCGATACGCGCGTAACACGTAATTTCACCCGACAAAAGCCGAAATAAATTATCAGTAATTTAACTGGGAAAAATTTAAGGAATATTAACGATATTTTAATATTCGGGTGACACGCGGTTAAAAACCCAAGAATACCCGGACGGTACCCGAACCAAGTAACTTAAACATAATATTAGACAATATTTGGCAAAGTGGACCCCACCCATACCCCTTGGGGGCCGGCCATGGCCCACTCAAATGGGTAAAACCTTTTATTATCTCCTTTAAACCCTTCATCTCCTTAATATCTAATAATTAGAACTAATCATGATCATGCATGGACTCTCATTGGCCAAGAAACTAACTAATCCTCTCCTCTCTCTCTCTTAAACTCGGCCCAAACACCCTCTAGATAATCTTCCACAAATCTTCCCATATCCTACATAATCCCCATTTGATCTTGCACAATCTAAGAAGATATTAGGTGATCTTGGAAAGATTTGGAAGGGATGTTATATACAATCTAGTGAAGCATACTTGAAGCAAAACACAAAATTTCTTCTTCCTTCTTCCTCTTGGCCGTAGGTTTGCACCCCTACATTAACATTTCTCTTTCAATTTTTATACTTCCCAATCACCTCTAGATCATCATCCTTCAAAACCCCCTTTGTGTGTTCAAGAGCTTGGAGCTTAACCCATTGGAAGAACACACTAAACCTCACCCAAATCCAAGGTTTTTGTCTTCCCTAGCCTTGAGCTAGTAGTAAGTATTACCTTGTTTTTATTCTTAGATGTTCATGTTTTGTGCTATTGAAAGCAAGTTGTACATTGATGGGTAATAAAATGGATTTTATAAAGTTAATGTGTTGTGTTAGAATAAAAATGGAAGAATAATAATAACTTAAATGAATCTTGGATTTATATTAATAAATGTAATATTTGGAGAAAATGTGATGAAATGCACATACACTTAAGAAAGTTGATGATTTGGGTATGATTAATGAGAAGGACTTGAATGAAATGGAAGATGATTTTAATCATCATAAGATGATAAGTTAATGACAAAAATGGATTAAAATGGGTTAGATAATCATAGATGAAAAAGTTCCATATTCAAAGTCCACTCACTTGAATAAGTGAAAAATTGAGATTTTGGATAAAAATATGGAACAAACATGTTAATAGCATTGAGGATGGATTATAAGATCATTAAAAGTGGAATGAAGTAAAAACAATTAAGCATTAAGAAAATGGGTCTTCAAAGTCCACTAAAATGGAAGAGAAAACACTAACCTTGCAAGATGAAATGAAAAGTGCAACAAATATAAGTTAAAGGAAAAATATTGGAACTTGGAAAGTCAAGGGACTAAAATATGTATTTTAGAAACTTTAGTTCAAAAATGCAATAACAAAAAGTTCGGTGTCAAAAGCATAAATAATAACTTTCCAAGTGTAGTTTTTGACAATCATGAGAAACTTGCTTGTGTAAACTAAAAGAAGCATTTTTATAAAAATGGAAGTTTTATAAAAATAAAAGAAGTAACACAAGGATTTTATAAAAATAAGATTTTATAGAATATTAGTAAAGACTTGGGAAAACTTGTACAAAAATGGATACTTTTATATAAATGGGAATATAAAAGTATCGGAAACATTTTTGGGTTACAAGTTGGACAAGTTGGACTAAACATACAAAGTATATTTTCCATAAAAACGCGCAATGGAAACAAATATGAAAAACACTAACTAACGAACTTAGTTACATGAGCTAACGTAAACGGACATATGAGAAAAATGCCATTGCGGCAAGATGAAAATAAATATATATATTTTAAGAGATAAAATATATATGACAAGGGTGAAACGTGCGTAACACTTTCCTAAGTGTAGAAAGAATATTCGTGGGAAAGGAAAAACACAACGTAACGAATTAGAAACGCTAAAACGGCACATGTAGTATCCACGCGATAGTATATGTACATATGCTCGTTTTCGACGAAATTCTAGTATATCTATTTGAATGGGAAAATAGATATGTGAGAAGGAAAACCGAGACGAGTAGGTGATATATATCTACGAACGTGTGATTACCGACAAAATCCTAGTACATTTATTTAAATGGGAAAATAAATGTACGGTGTGGTGAGTCTAATCGGACGTTAAGAATATGTTACCGAACGACAAGAACTTAGCATATTTATTTGAATGGGAAAATAAATATGCGGCAAAGTGAGTCGGGTCGGATGAAAGAAATCACATTATATCGAGCGAAACGATCCTAAGTATAATTATTTTAATGGGAAAATAATTATACGTTGGGTAGAATCGTGTCGAGAATAATAGTGTACAAGTCACAAAGAATATTAATAAGAATAATATACGACTTACAAGGAAAGGGTAATCCATCGCCATTGAACCTAGGATACGAACCTATTAAACGGGAATTGGGATAAAGACGTGGTCGGGAAGTTGGGTGTACAACTTGCCAAGGCACATACACCATAGGTGTAGTGACTTATACGCCTAGAACATTTGTAGGTGCGGGATCACAAACTTTACTATTTTCTTCTTTGAGCCGAGCACAGTTACAGGTGAGTCTCACGGCCCCATTTCTAAACTATTTAACGTTTTTACGGGGGAAAGATATGTTGGGATTTGTATGACGGGTTGGATACTTGAGTTGTGATCGCCACTCGGGGTTGAGACCTCCCCACTATAATCATTAATTCGGGAAAGAGAAACCAAAGGAATATTTGGATAGTACTATTGGTGCCTGACAAGGCCCATCCCTAATCGATAGCATCGATTATGCATCGGCGTATGCCTGGGGTGCACGTATTCTGAAATCAAGTCGTAGGATTACCGAGTAACGACTTGGGGCGGGGGCATTATAAATTGTCTTGGTTTGGTTATAGGCTCAAGTAAATTGTAGGACTTTGCAACTCCTATAAATGTCATAACAAGGATATTCCCACTTAATAAGTTTTATTAAATCAAAACCTGTGAACTCACCAATATTTATATATTGACGATTTTCAAACATATCTTTCAGGTAATTGACTGATGAAGGTTAGCATGGCAAGCAGGGTCGGGGGAATCTCCAAGTCGGGCGTTGGATGTCGTGAAGGGGTCTCATCTCTCTATCCCAAGGACCTCGGGATATAGGGAGGAGCCTCCTTATTTATTTCAAAAACAATTTAAGATTATGTACGAATAATTTGACATGATTTTCGGCGTTGAATTATTGTGGTTTAATTATTATTGTGGTTTGCATTAATCTTGGCTTAATCCTCTTGAACCGTCGCGCTACGTGTTTCCGCCATAGGCGTGGTGTGACAAACTGACACCATGACATATGATTTATCCGATGTAATAAAAAAGGATCCACCTAGGGTCAACCATAACAGGGGGGGGGTCGTTCTTGTCAAAGGGGGAGGAACTATTGAAATATCCCCTACTTTAAAACTCTCAAACTGTCTTTACGTCCCATCATTGTCACATAAATTGTTATCCATTAGTCATGTTGCAAAAGAGTTAAATTGCACCGTCTTGATGCATCCAACCTTTTGTATTCTTTAGGATATCAGGACGGAAACTATCATTGGGCGTGGCACTGAACGATCAGGATTATACTATGTGGATGAGGTGACTAAACCGGGAAGTGTGATGCTTGTCCATGGCATAGCAAACAGGGAAGCCTGGCTCTGGCATAGAAGATTAGGACACCCTTCTACTAGCTACTTAAATCTTTTATTTCCAAAACTTTTTCCTTCTAATAATAATTTCCATTGCGAAACGTGTGTTCTAGCTAAAAATCATAGACAAACATAAAAACTAAATAACACAAAAGTTGCTTTGCCATTTTCTCTTATTCACTCTGCTGTTTGGGGATCCGCTGAGGTTATTGGGGGACAAAACTTTCGTTTTTCGTACTTTTTATTGACGATTGCACTCGTATGACATGGATTTATTTTTTAAAACACAAAAATGAAGTTGTCAAAAATTTGTGATCTTTTATGCCATGATACAAACTCAGTTTAAAACTAATATTCAGATACTTTTATGCCATGATACAAACTCAGTTTAAAACTAATAAAGATTTTTTAAGATCATAACCAGCTCATCATTTCCATCTTTAGGAGATTGCCTCCATTATAGTCAGAAATCATCTAGCCGTTGGGATTTTTTTTGAGATCCTTATTACCAACCTCATTTCCTTATTCCTTTTGTATTGTTTTCTCTATTTATTTGATTTTTCAATCATTGTAAAAGTACAATTCTCATATTGAAATACAAAGTTTACTCTGATCGGTCAAAACAATGTGTACTGTGGTTTTGTTATTTGGTTAATAAAGAGATTAAATCTGTGCCGACAGCAAAAGTTGACAGAATCTATCATATTGTAAGAAATGGATGATCAGTGTGTGAAAGAAAGTTACAAATATTATTATTATTATTAGAAGTATTTACATACATTAGGAAGTGGTGCTTAGTTTTCATTAAAAAGTATATATCCAAAAACATTAAAAAGAAAACGTACACCATTGTTCTCAACTCAAGCTTTGATTCTTCGATCCATTTTCACCCAAAAGAATGATAGTGTATTGATATCCTCAAGCAATTTTTGTATCTGTACTTTCTTTCCTTTAATTTTTTTTCATTCCCTTTTAACATAACACCCAAATTGTTATTGAGACGATAGACAAAATGCTCTTTGCTTGAGCTATAGATGCCTTGACCTTATCTCCCGGTCCAACCAGCCCTTGAAACACATCCTTCATTGATTTTGCACATTATGTTCAAAAAAATCCGAATCCGAATCCGAAAAATCCGATAATCCGAATCCGAATTATCTGAAAATTTGGATAATCCGATTTTTAAATATCCGAAAATCGAATAATCCGAAATTTCAGATTCGGATCCTGATTTTGAAAATTTTCGGATAATCGGATTATCCGAATCCGAATATTAAATATATATATATATATATATATATAATATTATATACACTACATAACACAATACGCAATCCTAAATCCCTAATCCTCCTAACCCTAAGTCCATACTCCTCCAATCCATAGCAGCCGCTCCCTCTCCTCTTCTCTATAACAGCCCCCGTCCACCTCGTCTTCGACCTCCACAGCACCCGTCCACCAAACGGTAAGTTTTTTTTTTTACATTTTTTTGTTCCAATTTTGTTTATCTAACTTCGATTTTTGTTTTTTAACAAGTTCACGTTTTAGACATAAAGGATAACGTTTTTTTAATTATTTTTATTTTTTTAAGTTTCGGATCATCCGTTGGATGATCCGAATCCGAATCCGAAATTTGGACAATCCGAATTTTGAATTCGGATCCCAATATTGACTATCCGAAATTTCGGATTATCCGAAATTCGGATTATCCGAATTTGAACACCCCTAATTATGTCAATCAATGCTCCCCAAGAAAAAATAATCTACCTTTCTTGGCAGCCACGTGTTCCAGAATGCTTCTATATTAATTCCTTCGTCTTTTTCCATGTAACTATTAATTCATTCTACTTCCATACGACTAACCAAATAAGACAATAGAATGAAAATAATAATCTATTCATTTCCATTCTCTCATTAATTCTATTACCTCGTACAAACAGAAGGGGTTAATTAAGAGATATTAGTGCATTAATATATCTCAAGGGTACGAAATCATATATTTTGGAAAAGAGAATGTTTGTGGTCCAAACTCCCAAAGTGTTGGTCATTATCAATAGCAATGTGGATAGGAGAAAACCCAAGGTCTCAATCCAGGAGGGACCATCTTTCACGAGCACATTGCACAAGGTGAGGCCATGGTGTTTGCTAAAGGATTGTGTACCCTAAAATCTAGCCAAAAAAGTATTGAGACCTCTAAATGTTTGGAATAAGTTGGAGTAAGTACCAACTATTGTTGATTTCAAAGTTAAGATCAATATAATTATAAGAAATTTATCTAAAGAAATCATCATCATCATACTCAGTTAATCCCACTTATAGCAAAACTAAGGTAGGGTCTGAGGAGGGTAAGATGTAGACAGCCTTACCTCTACCCCTAAGAATAGAGAGGCTGCTTCTAGTGAGACCCGCGGCTCGATGTGGTTTGGTATCAAGCCTTGGACATAAGGCACAAAACACTTAGCAATCGGGACAAACCCGATCGGTGCATGTACCCCTTGTCCTTTGGCTATCCACGCCACCACATGATGCATGATTAACCATCCGTCGTTTTTAACGTTAATTTCACAAAATTAGTAAAATAACGTTAAAACTAGTGCAACTTTACTTTTGCCCTCCAAGGGCCACACATATATACATTATATGCGCACACCGTAAGTGGGGCGTAAAATTTATCTAAAGAAATACTTTCTTTATTATGTAACATAAGCTTTCCTCTTTTGTGTTACAAAGATTGTATATAACTTGTCAAAGCTCATTTGAAACCACCGGCAAGACTTGCCTTAAAAGACTATAATTTATTCACCTGTCTGAGCGAAGTAGATGACCCTTAAATGTTTATATAGATAATTAAGCTGTAACTCTTATCGTGACAACGCTCTCGTAAGAGCATCCTCAATAGGTGGTTCTTTAATTTACGGACAAGTGCATGGAGGCCTTGTCGTGGAGAGAGGCCACGGACTCTAGTTATTTAGGCAAAAGTCTTTTGGCTATGGACCGTCCTTGGAGGACAGAGAACATGTGTGCGTTACTGTGTGATCAGCCTCCTGCCCATGTAGATGCTCAAAGTCCGCCCATGTACACTAGAGCACAACGAAAGGCATTGGATATTCAGACATGATTTGATTAAGAAAACCGGTAGGGTTAAAAAAAAAACGAATTGTCCATGTCTAAATGCGACTGGAATTAAGGCATCTTTTGTTCACTAGATTGCATCAAGATGTGATTTGAAATAAATATATATTATAGGGAACATTTGGTTAACAAAATGAAAGAACTGAATTCCCCACTCTATGAATAAAGATCTAAAACATTCATTTGTAAGGAAAAAAAAAAGCAAAGAAGACAAACATTATTCGCGTAAATTACACATATGCTCATGTTTTATATATAAAACCATGGAAACAACCCTTACTATTATGAAAAGAATTACAAGAATAATCCCTATATATATTTTGATAATTTGTTCCACCTATTTGTTTCGAAATAATACTTAACAATTTAATAACTCTCACAAAACAGATCGATTATACACAGCTAATACCTCTGTTGTGAAATTCCACTCAGGCACGCGCCGAGGCCTACTTTTCAGACCTAGCGTAGCCTTCTCGCTTTGCTTCAAAAGCTCTATTTCCAGGCCCCCAGACGCATTTTCAGGCCAAGTTCCGACAGGATTCCGGCCAACAATTGTCTGAACGGGTCTGAAACAATTATACAAGTTCTAAACAAGTCTATAATCAACCTAAAACAGCCAAAACTAACCCTAAACAATCCAAAAACATGTTTAAATCTTCTAAAAATATATTTTTACACCGTGTGCCTCCCTAGAGGTAAGGCTGTCTACATCTTACCCTCCTCAGACCCTACCTTAGCTTTGCTATAGGTGGGATTAACTGAGTATGATGATGATGATGACCGTGTGCCTCGCTTAAAAAAAGTTCTTGGTTTTTAAGGGCCTTGCACTGAGGCCCAAGGCTCACCGTTGACGCATTGAGTGCGATTGCATCTTTTAACAATTATGGCTAATACCTTTTTCCTATTATAGATAAGGAGATTCGATCTTCATCAATCCTAAAAGAATGGAATCATACATATTAGATAATAAAGGGCAATCCATGTGATGAACATATGTCAGAATCAAACTCATTTATATCCAAAAGTGACCCTGAAGGGTTCTCAAAGTTACCAAAAATGAAAACATACATCGGTATCCAACCCAAATATGTCTCCTTTTATTATCTCTCTTCAAATTCCTACCGATAGAAACTGGATCAATGATACGATATGGCTACCATGAATTATTTCGTCCTGTCGTCCGTATGAGCAGCATGCAACCCATAAGTATAGGAATGGGATGGGATGCACTGACAATGAAAATGAAAGATCAGTATGCCACTTTTATAATTAATTGGTTTGTGGATAATTAGCTCTTTTATCTGTAATGAGGTATTAGCAGTGTTGTTGTGTTGAGAACGATTGGGAATAGTTATTGCAACGATACCAAATATTGAAAAGATTAAACATATGGAACATTGTGACACCCTAGAAAAATCTTACATCATTGTTACTGGGCAGGAAAGATCCTTAGTTCATAAATAATCCAATGCCTCTTAAATCACCAATGCATTTTGAGTTTAGTTGGTTGTGGAGCATAATAAAACTTCACAGTTAAATGTGCTCATATGAGAATAGTATCAGGATGGGACCACTTACGAAGTCTCTACCTGGGCAACAAAAAACAAAGCCATAAGTTCCTGGATGGGCAACCCATCAGAAGCAAAACAAAAAATATCAGTGGTGAGGGGGTCGGATGCTACCGTTATGATCTCCACCCTAACCCAACCACTTGTTCTTTAGACAAAGTTGCACAAAATACAGTTTTAATAATTTTGCAAATCAGGATTTAGAAGTTCTAAAATTACAAATATATACGCTACTGATGGCCCCAATAGATCGCTTAAACACAAACTAATTTGTATACACAACTTATAACAAAACAAAAAATTATCATTGATTTTGTGTGAAGAACGAACTGATTCTTCATTGAACGGATTGATTACAAATGGTGATGCCATCGCCTACTTATACTAGCCGGCCAGAGGGAACTGTGATGAGGTTTCCTGAATAGACACGATGCATCAATTTATTTACAACTGAACTGATCCATAATTGCTACTAATTACATTTAGGGCACTAACTTACTAACAAAGTTTCGAACTAAGTTTAACTAATCGTTGAACAAAGTAACTATATCGAGATTATTTCCAACAACTACATTTAGGAAACAACCGTATTATTTATAATTGACTTTTTTCGGTAACTTTGTTATTGATTTTTGGGGTATTGGATTTAAATAATCAAAAGTTTGAGCTATTGGCCAATAATAATCCGAACTTTAACGTTGGACTAGAATAATCCCAAGTGAACATGTGGGTGTCAAAAATGAACCTCCGTTAACTCTGAACTAACTGAGTTAGTTCAAGATGACGTGGCTGCTGAGGTGGCATGCTGACGTGGACCAGATGCTGACGTGGCAGCTGACTTGGCATGCCACGTTAGCTGCCATGTGAGCATCTGGTCCACGTCAGCATGACACCTCAGCTGCAATGTCAGCATCTGGTCCACGTCAGCACGCCACCTCAGCAGCCACATCATCTTGAACTAACTCAGTTAGTTCAGAGTTATCGGAGGTATATTTTTTACACCCACATGTTCACTTGGGATTATCCTGATCCAACGTTAAAGTTCGGATTGTTATTGGCCAATGGCCCAAACTTTGAATTATTTAAATCCAATATCCATTGATTTTTCCATAGGTTAACAATCCACGTTTGCCACTATACCAGATGCACATACATTTGGTTAAATGTTAAACTGAACTTTGTTATTTTATGTAAATATGTTAAGTGTGTATGTATGTTTATTTATTAAGACTTATGTAATTATTAGGATTATGAGTTTGTAAATATTTAGTATATAGATAAGTTTGATATTCAGATGCAAATGGGTCAAGAAGCAGCAGTGCATAAGTATTGATGAAACGGCAAAAAAGGTGTGCCTTATGAATGAATGGACAAGATCAATTATGGAGGGACACAACGGTTAACTAGAAGGTTGATTCAAAACTGGCGGGAAAATAACTAACAACCGAACAACCGTTTTTCTATTGTTCCAGGTATAAATATGGTTGTAATGGTTCATTTGTTCGGTACAAAGATTGTATTTTCCAAGATCAATCCATTAATATAGTTATTATTGTTTCTGTCCAACGAATTCGATTATCATTATCTGTTGGAGATTATAATCAAGAAATTCTGTTGACTTCAGAAAAGTCAACTGTGCAGAAGTTTGGCGCCAAAACAGAAAGTCATGTCTGTATTATTATGTCGGTTATGTTTAGTTGTGTCGGTTAGTTATTAGGCAGTTAATTAACCGTCATTTAGTTGTGTATAAATAGCTTTTCATATGTAAACATTTGTGTGTGGATAATATTAATAAGTTTGTGTTTTCACAAACTCATTCTCCCACCCTCTGTTACTATTACTGAGTCCCTGCATCAATTGTGATGCATACTAATGTTCATCCAAGATCATAAAATCAAGTATATAAGATGCAAAACAGGAAACCAACAATTGGTATCAGAGCGAGACGCTCTTGGGAAGATAAAGACGAAGAAGAAACCTGTGCAGAAAAAGTCCGATCCCCTGTTTTGCAAAATCTGATCGGAAATTATAGTATAAACGGAATCGAACAACAACGATTGTTTGTTTGATTCGTACTTGGTTATTGTTATCATATTTAATCAGGAGAGATGCAGTCAAGAGGCCTTTACAGATTAGAAGAAAAAAAACGCAGAAATCGTTTTCCGGCGAGGAGTTCCGGCAAGGCAGAAAAGAATGAAAATTTCGATCAAGAACCGTAGTTTATTCGATATTAGAGAAATCAGAAGATGTTTATTGTGCGGAGACAGAAGACGAGTGTAGAGGAAGGCACCGTTAATCTCCGAAGATGTTGATACAATAGGAAGAAAAGACGAGTATGCGTTAATTCCTAGTTGTTTGTCCGATCGTGATGATCGTAGAAGAAAGGCCAAGATGGCAGAAACCGTAAAGGTTAAGGATTGTGATAATCCTTTTAACATCAATTTCTCAAAGTTTAATATCGGATCATCATTAAAGATAGGAGGTTTAAGAAACGGTTCAAGAAGGAAAAACGAACAGAGTATAGATCGAATTTCTTGATTAGGGGCGTGAATGTTGGAGATTATAATCAAGAAATTCTGTTGACTTCAGAAAAGTCAACTGTGCAGAAGTTTGGCGCCAAAACAGAAAGTCATGTCTGTATTATTATGTCGGTTATGTTTAGTTGTGTCGGTTAGTTATTAGGCAGTTAATTAACCGTCATTTAGTTGTGTATAAATAGCTTTTCTTATGTAGACATTTGTGTGTGGATAATATTAATAAGTTTGTGTTTTCACAAACTCATTCTCCCACCCTCTGTTACTATTACCGAGTCCCTGCATCAATTGTGATGCATACTCATGTTCATCCAAGATCATAAAATCAAGTATATAAGATGCAAAACAGGAAACCAACATTATCTATCTTCAAACAATAAAAAATTTCACTTCAAACAAAACTGGTATCAAAGCTAGATTTGTTTCACTTCAAACAATAAAAAATTTCAAGTATTTTCATTTCTATCTTGTAATTATGTCAATGTCAAACATATCTTTTACGGGTTCTCGAATAAGTGGAAGTAGAAGGATTACTCAAGAAAGAAGGAGAAGATTGAATCAAAGAAGGTTCGGCACAAGGGTATGTTATTACTGCAAAGAACCGGGGCACTTGATCAGCGTCTGCAACATGAGGGAATGAGATGAAACGACACAATTAATCAAAGATGCAATTAACACCGGTATAGGTTATTTTCCAAAAGATAAACGTACTTAAAATGAAGATTTCATTGTGGTTGGAACCGACACAGGTTCTTGGAAGGGTATATATTATGTTAGTACAAAGTTACAAAACCGCATAAGTGGAAATTTAGATTATTTTCTGAAACTTAAACGATCATTTGGTGTTGAATCAAGTTACAAAAACGAATTTGTCTTTATAAGAGGGGTTGGCGTGGCTTGTTTTAAGGTAAATGATCATCAACTGTTGATTCATAACATGTTTTATTTACCCGACATTGATGATAATGTTCTTAGTCAGCTTAAATGGACAGTTTTGTTCAATACAAAACATGTCCAAATGAATTGAAATAAAAGAAAGAGTGCAGGATCTAGAGTTTCATTATTTTTAAGATTGTATGGACTTCTTGGATCTATTTGATGATCTTGAATACCCTCGGTGGTGCTGTCGCCGTTGTCGTCACTTTCCACGTCACGTATTTCGAGGGCTGGCCTCTGGATACGTGTCGTGGTTTGTTTGACGACAGTGGCTAGGGTGCCAGAGTTCCCCACGAGTTGAACGTCTAAGTCCTCGAGTGGGTTGGCAGTGTTAGGGTTGGGTTCAGCTATAGGTGGGCTAAAGGATGGAGAAGAAGTGTGTTCTAGCAGGTACGGATGGCGCCAATGAAGAAACAATGAGTATAACGGTGATTACAAGTAATCACCGAGAGGTTAATACTCTTGCTTGCTCAGGAACAATCCTTCGCCCAAACCTTATGGACAAACCGTAAGTATGAAATATAAAGTAAGGTGTGTGTGTGGTGAAAGTGACACAAGAGTTTAAGTAGTTCGGTCAAGTTCGACCTACGTCCACTGTGAAGAGCTAGTCATTTATTACTTTGGAGTTTACAAAGTATTACAAAAATAACTTAGCTTTCTAGTACAAGTAGTAATTTTTGGATTCTTTGCAAAGGAGTTGATATCTTCTACTTATAGTGAAAGTCGTGGGCTTTGGGGAAAGCCCACGAGGAGTCCTAACTTGTTTGGGCCTTGCTCCAGCCCATATGTTTTTGGCCCCTTAAATAGGCGGGAAAAAGGAGGCCCATGCTGCTGACGTCATCGGCAGTTGGAATTGCCTTACCCGGCGGACACGTGGCATCATGCGATTGGTCGTCGGCGGCAGACGTGATGTCTGGCAGCCGGTAAGCATGCCTGTGTGGTACTGTAGAGGTAGCATGGTGGAAGCATGGGAGCAGTCACGTCACTGTTCATGTCAGTGGTTGTTGGACCACTGCGGACACGTGCCGCCCTTTGACTGGCGACGTCTCTGATCTTCTGTGGGTGAATCTTCCTAACCTTTGATATTCCGTACCTCGTACCGAAAGCTGGTGAGTTGAGGAATATTCCACGCGTGGTGGACGCGCGTGTGTTCTTCTGAAGTGATGTGGATGAGACTGCTCCATGTGTAGTCTTACTCCCTCTGGCGGAGTGATTTCCGCCTGATGGTTCCACGGATTATATTATGCTTAAATAATGTTTCCGAATATATATATATATATATATATATATATATATATATATATATATATATATATAATGATCGAAAGAAATTCAACTTTTATCAGATTCGAAAACATAGGAAGTACAAGGATCAGATTTGACAACTTGAAGAAAGATAAAGGTGACGGGTGTCACAGTAGTCAAGAAAGAAGGAGGACACAGACATGTTACTAATTACAATATGTGGAATGTGGTAGCAAAAGAACTTGGCTTGGAATTCAATGATAAAATCATGTAAGGAATTTATATGCACTATATCTTGATGTCTTGGAGTGGCAGTATAACATCAAGAAGATAGCAAGAAAGGCTGCTCAAATTGGAATGAAAAATGAGGAAGGCTATAGCAGTAATCAAGGGACAGAAAGGAGCATAAGATCAATGGAAGAGATCAAGGCTAAAGATGTACCAGTTCTGAATAAAGAAGAGGATTATGCACTCTTTATGGGAGGGGACTGGAATGCGGCAAAGCGCTTGATCAAAAAGAGGAAATATGACTTTAGCAAAGTAGTCGCAGACTGGAATGCGGCAAAGCGCTTGATCAAAAAGAGGAAATATGACTTTAGCAAAGTAGTCGCAGCCTTGGATGAAGCACACAAAACACTACCTAAGAGTACTAAACATCAAGTTTAGTTTAAGGGTGGGTGTTAAATGTTAAACTAAACTTAGTTATTTTATGTAAATATGTTAAGTGTCTATGTATTTTTATTAAGACTTGTGTAAATATTAGGATTATAAGTTTGTAAATATTTAGTATAGACATAAATTTGATATTCGGATGCAAATAGGTCTAGAAGCAGCGGTGCATAAGTATTTACTTGATCGAATGGCAAAAAAGGCGCACCTCATGGATGAATAGACAAGATCAATTGTGGAGGGACACAATGGTTAACAAGACGATTGATTCAAAATTGGCGGGAAAATAAATAACAACCGAACAACTGTTTTTCTTTTGTTCCAAGTATAAATATGTTTGCAATGGTTCATTTGTTCGGTACCAAGACTATATATTCCAATATCAATCCATTAATATAGTTGTTATTGTTTTTGTCCAACAAAATCGATTATCATTATCAATTTTCTTTTTGTTTTGATCATTTGTGTTTGTGTTACTTATCCGCTGCAAATTAGTTTCACTTTCAACAACATTATCGAAAATCTTACTAATTATACATGAGAAAGTTTAGTGTAAAAAGTAGTTTATCGTAAAAAGTATAAAAAGTATTTTGGGCCTTTGATCAAAATAAATTAATGGATGAGATTAAAAGAGGAAAAATATACGTTGAGTTTCTAAAAGAGGAGGGGAATGACAAAATAGGTATAACCCACAATGGTTGAGTTCCACCCCCATTTTTTTAATGTCCATAACTTTTTCATACAACATTATTTAAAAAAAAAACACCATAAAAACAAGCATTTTATCCTCTTTCATTTGCATACCATATTGCTATACTTTAAAAAAACTAATTTTTTTGCTGGGTTGATAGTACTTGCGTCTAAATGTAAACACTTGATATTATTACTTGCATTTAAACATTCTGATTGTAATAATAGCTTTTTTGTTTTTTTAGTTTGTTTCTAATATCATGGGAAATTAGAAGAGCATTACATGGGAGAACCACATTTTGTTAGTTTTATTAATTTATCGATGGAGGAAAATGTACATTTACATAAAGTATTCTTATTAGTTAGTAACCTTACTTTTACAGTGTTGTTTTTGTATGTAAAAGGCTACTAAACAATAATAAATTTGATATGTATGTAAAAACTTGATATTACCTACTTGCGTTTAAACAAGGGAAAATGGATTTTAATACTCCCAACTATCGCCTGTTGGCGGATATCACTCCCAACTTTCACTTTGGCCAATAGCACTCTCAATTTTCAACTTAGTTTGTTCCATCACCCCCAAACCAACGGAGATCTAACCTAGTTAGTCTTCGTGGCCAAAATGTAAAAACCTGGGGGTGATGGAAGAAAATAAGTTGAAAGTTGGGAGTGCTATTGGCCAAAGTGAAAGTCTGGAGTGATATCCGCCAACATGCGATAGTTGGGAGTATTAAAATCCATTTTCCCTTTAAACAATAATAACTTGCGTCTAAATGTAAAAACTTGATATTTATTTACTTGCGTCTTAGCATGTATAACTTGTGTTTTATCATTTATAACTTGCGTCTGATCAGGTCGTCTTATCAGGTATAACTTGCGTTTCTAAAACGCAAGTATACCCTCAATAAAACGCAAGTTATCAACCCAGCAATTTTTTTTTAAAGTATAGCAATATGGTATGTAAATGAAAAAGGATGAAAAACTTGTTTTTATGGTGTAATTTTTTTTAAAAAACAATGCCATATGAAAAAGTTATGACTGTTTTAAAAATGAGGGTGAAACTTTAATGACGCTAAGAAATTACCATCGTGCTCCTGATTATCAAATTTAATCATACACTTTATATTGTTTTTTACACTTTGTACAATAAGTGACTTTTTACGTTAGTCTCTCTCATTATATATTTACTGTAATGCTATTTATTACAGTCTTTGGTATTTAAAAAAATATATATATATATTCGCCGTACAAATTATAATCGGTTATTTTGATTCATCAGTCCTTATGTAAAAGAAAGATATGACAACCCTTGCATTGGAGAGTTGGCACAATGGAAAATGTGACATATTTATAATAAAGCAACCACATACACAATAAGTAACAATATAAGACAAAGATATATGCCATCATGATTTTACATTCGTCCACTAAAGAATACCTATAAATAAAAGGCACAGATTCTAGGGTTACATCAAATACATACCAAAAGAAAAATAAAAAGTTATAGGAAAGATATCAAACGGATTCCGATTGAACTCATTAAAGCGGCATTGGAACCGTCTCATCGAGCCCTACGATCTTAGTTTTTAGGTTTTCAATTTTTTGGATTTTTAGCTTGTAATTTTACAATTTACGTTATATCATTGTGTCTTTTTCTTATTTTCATCGTTGTGTCATTTTTGCGATTCACTGTGTCTTTTTGTTCAGCATTTTGTTATATTTTTCAGCATTATGTTATATTTTGTAACTGATTATATCATATTTCGTGATCTATTGTGTTTTTTCTATCATTCTCACCATTTTCATTTTTGTTACACTGTGTAGAATAACTTAATCCCAGATTCTAAGCCTTTTTCTTGTATAGTAATATACTTGGAGCAGTTTACTATTTTGGATAAAAAACGAAGAATCTCTTCACTTAAATGGAATTTAAATACGATAAAAGTAAAGAAGTATGAGTAAAAACGCGAGGTATTCGGAGCACAATAACAAGCATAATTATCAAATGGTTCATTTCGAAATTGTAAATGTTAGCAATGAATTAAAAATGAATGCTTATCAAACAACCTTTAGAAAACAGAAACTCAAATTTGATCAGCTCCATTATGCACTCGGAAATTTTGACTACCCGAATTTTTTTGTTTGATCGGTGTAGTTCACCGGGTAAGTCGCTTTGCAACGAACCTATCCACCCCGGTTCTATCCCTCGTGCATACATGCTTTTCAACCCCTCGCCTGAAGGCTTCGCATGTTTTGCATACCCCGTGAATCGAACTCGAGACCTTCCGGGCAGGAACCCCACTATTATGGGTAAACCTTCCCACCTCCATTACAACCATTGGGCTACAACATCATTGGCGACTACCCGCAATTAAACTTGGACTTTGTTAGAAAAAAAAAGATATATTGTCATTATTATTCATATCAATAACACACAAAGTAACATACCATTAAATTTCAATTCGAAAGAAGTAGAAAATACAATACACACGCGTATACTTATTATCCAAACTGGATATGGATCGTTAGCTAAGGTTTACTACATATCTCTAACTTCAAATATGTTGCGGTTCTTGACGACTATATCAAACATATGCATCGATTTGAGCTTCTTGAAGTCTCTAGGGAGAGAAATGAGATGGACAGTGGATCGTTTGTGAAACTGCAACAAATCAGGATCATCATAGTACCTTTCCCATCCGAACGATGACAGGATTCTTTCCAGCATATCGTATGAAGTCACCACTTCGTTCGTTGGTACATAAACCAGGACCTTACGTCGGCCAGAACCCTGACAAGAATCACTTCCAGGGCTCTCCACTAGTTGAACCACACCGTTCTGCTTGAACACCCAAACACCAGACATATCTTTGGTTCTTGACTGATTAGCTAGCTAGATTGTGTTTTATATATGTTTTGGTTTGTTTTCATGAAGTCCGGAATGGAGGTTTATATAGAGTTAATTCTGGGCACCTGGGGTGGAGAATCAGAATATATACATATGCATATATCTCTTTTTATTTATAATAATGCATAAAAGTTTGCTTGTGGCCCAATAATTATGGAAGAGAAAAAACTGTGTGTTTAGGGCATCACTTACCCACATGTCAATGTGGGGAAAGGGAATCCAAAATCTTTTTCCATGTCATTATAAATCCCCACAAACATAAAGGGGCTCTTAAGCTCATATTTAATTTTTGAGTCGTTTATGGAATAACAAATTCAAAATTGGATACAACTCTAACGATAGGGATCATGTGTGACCAGATGTTGATATAGCTAGGTATTAGAGGCAGTCAGGCACAACATCAGGAGGACATAATGTTAGTACGTTTTTCGAAATCAAATAATATTAAAGCCAAAGTGAAAATGTTAGCAATGGGTCATCAAGAGATTTAGGTGATTATATATTGAATAATATTGGGTGATCACAACTGTTGGGTTAATCTTGACATAGTTATCTAACGGGTCAAACTAAATTGGGTCATAGTTCAATAATGAGTTTTGCTTATGATATTTGGAGTCCATGCACACACTGAGTTTTAAATCATATTTTAGTAGTTGAATAAAGAAGAGTGGGTAAAAAGGTTTGACCATTTCTTGGGAATGTATACGTTGGAAAGGTGCTCTATAGAGAAAAAGTAGGCCATCTTGTGTACTGGTTCTTTAGGAGAAAAATAGGAATAATTTGTAAAAATAAGGGAAGGTGGCCCATCATCAAACAATCACAACAGGTGAAGCCGCTGATCCATTCATCGGCTTATACCTCTCCCCAATAACGAGCTTGCCATGTCTTACACCACTCCTACAACATTGTTTGTGAAGCCGCTGATCCAAACAACGGCTTCACTGAAGTCGCTGATCGGAAGGGAGGCATCACCAGAAGTTGTTGATTTAGTTAGCGGCTTTATCTGGTAACTTGAGGTGATTGACTAGGTTTATTGGAGCTTGATTTGGCAACTTGAGGTGATTTATTGAGGTGTCGACTAATCAAAATGGGTGGCTGGATTTTGGTTTACAAGGACAGGTATCTCGCCGGATAGTTGGAGAAGAAACATTAATTGTTTTGTCTTTTTATGACATGTGGGCGTTTGAACTTTGAAGTATTCAATTATTTTTTTTTCTTATTTTTTCCTTTTTCGACACTTATGTGTATGTAATGTTTGTTTTGTCATTTGTTTGTTGTTATTATTATTATTATAAATACATTTAACGTTCTTAATATTGAACAGTGTTTGTAATTAATGCCATGGCATCTTTGTAATATTGATGTTTTTGAGTGACATTTTTGTCTTTTTAGGCCATGTATACAATTGCATTTCTCACATTCATCTCATCTCTGTCTCCCTCTCTAGAATATCACCGCCTCTTCTGTCTCTCTCTTCTGCCTTGCATGTTACCTCCGATGGCTGTGTAGGGCGCCAATAGAGCCATCCCCATCATCATCTCCGATTGACCCGCCGTTGCCGGTGGCTTGACAGCCATCCATGGCGGCGGCGATTGTGCGGTCCGATTCCAACAACATCACCTAAGGTCTGTGCCGGTGGTTTCTTGTTGTCGGCTTCTTTTGTGAAACCGTTGGTAGCAGCGGTGATAGCGCTGGTATTGAACCAGCGGTGGTAGCGGGTCAGTTCGGTGGTCAACTGAGTAACGACCACGGCTGCCGTCTGGTTCGACTACCGGAAAAAAACGAACGATTATGGTGGCTGGTTCCAATATCCTGAGATGATGCTGGCTCACAAACCCACTTAGGTACTAATCCGATTTCAGATTTTCATTTATACGATTTGAAAGATTTGTTGGTTGTTGGTGATTTACGGTTGTTTTTTGCTCTTGATTTCTTCATGTCTTTGACCCCTGATTTATAGTTTGTATGTTTTGACCGGTTATGGTTTCCATCATCGTTTTCATTGTCATTTGTATTATTGGAAACATGATTTGTTGCCTATTTGTGAGTATGATCTGATGGTTTGTAACGGTAGCTGTGGCTTGGATTTGCCTTGGTCGATGATGGCTATGACATAGTTGCATGAGACCGTAACTCCGTCGTTGCCGGCTGCCCCTCGGCGTACGCCCTTACACAGACGCCTTACGTTGTTTGCTTATCTTGGCTTTATGTGTCTACCGTTACGTCTGGCTCCTTTGTTTCGGGTATGAATTTCCAATTTACCTGCGTTTATGGGTGATGATGACATCATATTTTCGCGCTAGCTATGACGACTGCCATTGAATTTGTACATTGGCTGTGAAGGCGCTCTAGGTGCAGCCGGCTGATGTGCCGCGATGAATCGTTTGTCATATGCTTATGCCTCAACGTCTGAGCCTTTTTTTTTGGAATGCATAATACATCTATATCTATATCTATATATATTGCAAAGAGATTAATCCTACATGTCATACTCTTATACAATCTCTCCTTTGAGAGATGCCACATAGGATGTGATGTGGCAACTCTAGACCAATTAAAAAAAAGGAATAAATATAGTTTAAATATGATTAAACCTAATCTATTAAATACCTAATCTACTAAATGTAAATATTAAACCTTTATTATTTTCTCTCTCATATTTTCTCCCATAACTTTTAAACGTTAATATCTTTTATATACGAGATTATTTAAAGAAAAAAAATTACACCAAATTAACGAGCGTTTTATTATCTTTCCAACGAGAACCATAGTGCTATATAAAGAAAGGAGAAAAAAAACGACTATTTTTTGTAACCCGACAGGTATTGTGTCAGGTTTAGGATTAGTTTAAAAAAAATTGTGGGTTTGGGTCGGGCCTGGGATTAGGTGATACCCATGAATTTTTTAAAATAATAATATGATAACTTATGACAGAGATTTGTTTAAAATAAATAATAATAATAATAATAATAATATTCATTAATCATATATTGGCAAGTCATTAATTATGTTGTCATATTAGATATTTTATTATGTCATATTAGATATTTCAACCCGGGACGCTCCCAAGATAAAAACTAGTAGATTATATGTGAAATAGATGAGAGATGCAGATTTTGGTTGTTAGTTGGCTCTTCATAGAGACGTGCGCCTTGCATTTCAGTATTTCGGACCAAAGGCCTTAAGAGCAGTTCACTCTTCCCAAACCAAGCATGTGTTTGCTTATCTTGACTTTTGTCTCGGCAAATTTTAGGGTTTTTGTTCTCGAGCGTATTGTGGCCGAGGGTATTTTCGCTATTTGCATATTTGTGGTTGTTTGCTAATAACAATGATGGTATGTTTGTGTAGGGTTACTTGATGGCCATGATGAGTCACAAATGTATTGATTATCAATGAGGATGACGCAGTTATGGTGTTGGCTGTGATGATCGAAGTATTCTGAGCAAAATTTAATAAAGGGACATCGACGATCCGATTCATATCTTGGCGGGGCAACATCCGGATGACATTGTGAAGTGATAATCTTTCACAATGCAACTGTCTGTATGTTTGCAGCCATGGCGTTACCCGGTCTTCTTTGTCCCCATCCCCAGTTACAGATTTGAGCCTCTCTGTTTGTTTTCCTTAGTTTTAGTTCGTTGCTAATTTAGTCCCTGAACCTCTCTATTTGTTTCTTTGGCATTGTTGTTTTTCGTCTTAAAATTTATTTTCGTTAAGTCAGGAGAGTTTATAAGGAGCTGTTTGAAATCATTGACTTATTTGTACATCCATGTGTCGTTATCTTTAAATAAACAGACCCCATATAATTTGATTATTTTATTTCGACATCTACCATTTAGAGGTTGTACAGAAACTTTTACTTCCAAAGTCGTTCGTTACATCTATAGTAGCATGTCATATGTGTCGTAATTATATTATATGATGTTGTTTTCATGTAATTAGTTTAGGTTTTAAGTAATTGGTTGTTGTAATGTTTCTGGATTACATTTTGATGAATAATTGAAAGCCTATTAGTTACAAATTGAACTTTAGGTTATTCCATATCTAATTTGACTTTTCAGTAGCCGATATATTGGAGATTATGACCACTTGACTAGTCAAAGTATTGTAGTCAAAGTCTTTCTTACTTTGTGCCCCAAGTGATCAATAATGTTGACCTTGACCATTGAACAACATTATTGATCATTGACCAAGACTAGAGATTAGCCCCCTTAGATTATGCCCCAAAGTTTAGTCACTTCTTCATTTTATGTACTTCCTTTATGTATTTATATAGGAGGTTGTTTCCTCCTTGTATTGTACCAAAATTTATCAATCAAATAACATATTTCATATTCTCACTTTGCCATTTTAAAAGTCGTTGGCGTTCCTGCTGCAGGGCTCAAACAAATAAATAAAACCAAATAGAAAATCGCTTCCGCTTAGATTTCTATATGGTATCAGAGCAGTGTTTCTGATCCTGCTCATCAAAAAAATTTGTTTTTTCTATTTTTTTAAAGGAGATGAATTAAAAAAAATATATATATAAAAAAAATAAAGGAGGCAATGAGGGGGTGGAAGCAAGATGGAGGAGATCGAAGACCAACTATCCTACAAAAAAAGGGAGAAGTCGTGTTCAAATCTTGAACCCGCAAGTCGGGTTTTTTTTTGAACTCGCGAGAAAAGAAAAGTCGGGTTCTTTGAACCCGCAAAAGAAGAAAAGTCGAGATCTTTGAGCTCGCAAGAAAAGTCAGGTCCTTCGAACCCGCAAGAAAAAAAAAGCCGGGTTCGTTTGAACTCGCGAAGAAAAAAAAGTCGAGTTTTTTTAAACTCGCGAGAAAGGAAAAGTCGGGTTCTTTTGAGCCCGCAAAAAAAAAAGTCGGGTTTATTAAGCCCGCAAAAAAAGGAAAAGTCGGGTTATTTGAACTCGCAAAAAAAAGTAAACACTCCAACTTGAGAAGGAGTGTTCGAAAAGAAAGAAATATTACTTGGCAAGTTGGGCGTTTGTAACCTTCACGCTCCAACTTGAGGGGAAGTATTGGAGATTATGACCACTTGACTAGTCAAAGTATTGTAGTCAAAGTCTTCCTTACTTTGTGCCCCAAGTGATCAATAATGTTGACCTTGACCATTGACCAATATTATTGATCATTGACCAAGACTAGAGATTAGCCTCCTTGGATTATGCCCCAAAGTTTAGTCATTTCCTCATTTTATGTACTTCCTTTATATATTTATATAGGAGGTTGTTTCCTCCTTGTATTGTATCAAAATTTATCAATCAAATAACATATTTCATATTCTCTCTACGCTTCTTGTATCAAAACCAGTTTTCCATTTTGAGAGTCGTTGGCGTTTAGAAACCGAGCAGCCCTCCTGCTGCAGGGCTCAAACAAATAAATAAAACCAAATAGAAAATCGCTTCCGCTTAGATTTCAATACGATATGCATCTGCATGAGCAGATTCATATGTAACGCCATACCTTTGCTACATAAGAAGAATTTTATAATTTGTCAGACGGTTGATGGCATACACGACTTGCTTTATATTTGGTGAATTTTGTTCAGCTGTTTTTTGCATGCATAGATATTGTTGATGCATTGTTTCGTGGTCGCTTTCGCCGATGATGCATGTATGGCCAATTGGTGTTTTTCGTGCCGCCGTTGATGACCGTCATTTGGCATAGCGGCGTTTGTTTGATGCGTGCATTGACTGACCTCGGGCGATGATGACAATGCCTATTTATAATGTCAGTCGTGGCCGTCAATTGTGATGGCATAGTCATACAGCAACCGGTTGACAAGCTACCCGGCTTGCATTACATTGTCTGAGCCCTTTTACTATAGCGTGTTTGGGAAATTAAAACCTCTTTTAGGCGGTTTGGACTTGCAGGATCCCCTTCGCAACGAAGGATACAAATCATTGGATTCACGAGTTCTTGAGCACATGTAGAACTTCCAAATATAATTACAATTATTCAAACTATCAAAGGTATGTACCCTCCTTTTCTTTAATTGTGTTTTATATTTGCAATTACTCAAACTATGTTACGCATTATCACACATGTTTATCTGTCCTATTTTCCAGCTATAACGCCAACACAAAGACACAAAATGCAGGCTGTCACACTCAGTTCTTTGCCAATCCGTTTGCAGACATTTTGAAAGATCATAATATGATGATATAAGTATTAAATTTGCAGCTAAATTTGTAAGGTTGATTTGTTTCATGAATCTGGGTGCTTAGGAACAATAGAACTAGCATCTATTTCAAATGATTGAGAATTGAGACTTTGAATTGTGCTAGAGCTGTTATAAACTCTAAAATAATCTCTAACCAATACTGCTTTTATGCTATTTGTTTGCAGGCAGAAGAAAAGAGGTGAAACAAGTCAAGACGATGGTAAGAAACAACTAAAATCTAAGGTTATTGACTTCAGTCTGGTTATGCCTCTTCCTTACTCTCTAAACTAAAATTGTGTTTTTAAAGGTTTATAATTCATAACTTTTTTTTATCAATGTTTTGGATTAACCTTTTGCTAATAAAGACAATCAACTGTTGTCGTTTTTAGGTGGCACAAATCATCATTTCCAGATAACAAGAAATACATCACGAGCCAACAGGTGAACACACGTTTCTTATGAGTTATAACTGATGCTTTATGTATGATGGCTACTGGTATAATGACCAGATTTTTGTAAAACATGTTAACAAGCATTAATGAAAACTGCTTTTAAATCGTGCAACGCGCGTCGTCAACATACCTAGCCTCTGTAGGCTTTATATCATATGTTTTTGGTCACAATTTATGATGATATATATGTGAATTTTGTGTTTGAATCCTGCTATGAAGACTGTTACTTAATCTCGACTTGCTAATGTTTTGAGCACGCCCAAATTAAAAGGCGCGCAACGCGCGCCTCAAATCCCACTAGTTATTATTATTATTATTATCAAATTATAATAGTTACTATCATTACATAATAATATTAATTCGATAAATGTTCGGTACGTGATGCTAAGAATTGATGTGTTATACAGCTCCTTACATTTGTTAGACCCTTCATCTTGGTGGAGTGGTCAAAGCAATGAAGATAACAAGACTCACCTTGTTCGAGGTCGTAAGTTCGAATCCGATCCAACACGAGTTTTATCCGGTCGATCACTACTAGAAAATTGGCTATTTGCTACAAAAGTTTTTCTACGGAAAAAATGCTTCACAATTTTTGACAAAGTTTTACGCATTTGTGAAGATAAAAAAAAAACTCTAATTTTTTTTTAGCAAATTTGTTACACAATAGGGACAAATACTTAGGAAATTGCATAGCAAATGGCATAGGAAATGCGTTACAAATTTCCTACACCATATATTCGTAGGAAATGCGTTGAAAATTGCGTAATAAATGTGTAGTAAATGGCTTCGAACTAGGTGTTTTCCAACATCAAGATTTCGTTGTAAATGCGTAGAAAATTTACGAAATCTTGAGTTGCTACGCATTTACGACAAAATCTTGATGTTGGAAAAAATATCATCGGAAACCATTTACTACACATTTACTACGCAATTTTCAATGCATTTCATACGAATATATGGTGTAGGAAATTAGTGACGCATTTCCTACACCATTTGCTATGCAATTTCCTAAGTATTTGTCCCTATTGTGTAACAAATTTGTTAAAAAAAAATTAGAGTTTTTTTGTCGTCACAAATGCGTAGCAACTTTGTCAAAATTTGTAACGCATTTTTTTCTGTAGGAAAACTTTTGTAGCAAATGACCAATTTTCTAGTAGTGGATGGGGTTACCTTTCAGAATTGTTCCTGCTTTGGCTCTAGGTGTGTCGGTTAACGTGTTAAGATACGGTTCTCGTGAAATACCAAGCCCCACACTGAAGCCAATGTGGACCCGGTTAAAACAACATAGTGTGACCAGTTATAGGGTGACGAGTCTGGAATTAGCAGGTGTGACCAACTAGTCTTTAAAAAAGTATAAGAAAGTCAGTGTTCAAGGAAAAAAAATTAACTTTGTCTTTTATTTTTAGGAAGTTCCACCTATTTCCATGTATTATTTATTTTGTTATGGACTTTATCATCCATTGCGTCTTCATTTGGCTTCTTTAAAGATTAATAATCTATATCCAATAACAAAGAAATAATCTATATCTAATAATAATAAGAGTAAATTCCTTTTTGAGTCCCTGTGTTTTGTCAATTTTAACTACTTGAGTCCAACATTTTGATTTTTAACATTCTGAATACCTATGTTTTCATTCTGTAACTATCTGAGTCCAATTTTGTAACGCCGTTTACTAAGTCAGTTAAGTACAAGGGTATTTCAGTCATTTTACACCTAGGTACAACCCTCTAATGCATATGATATATGGAACAAGTGTTTAATGCATAAATTTTTAATAATATATTAAAAATAAATATCTTATATATAATATATAAATATAATACCCACACACATCTCTCTCATAGACACACACTCACACTGCACATACTCTCTCCCTCACCCCAACCCCAGCCGGCCACCCCCACCAAACACCACCACCACTGCTGCCCCTCCTTCAATCTCCACCACAAACACCACTATTAAACGTTGAACCAGCTCCATCCCCTACCATTCCCGTCTAACTCTACCATTGTTGAACCAGCTCCATCCCACCACCACCATCAATCTCCACCACAAACACCTCTATAATTGATTTCAGACCCGACGGCAAGAGGAACTTAACAGGGGTTGTTATCGCTGTGACCTAATTTGCTATGAAGATTGTGGTGAAGATTATTGCTTGGTCTGGCCTAATCGAGGATGGCAAGTGGCCGGTTGCAGCCATAAGAGAGAGAGAGACAGAGAGAGAGAGAGGCGATATGCAAGAGAGAGAGTGTGGTGACGGGTCAAGAGTGGTGCATGTTGAACCCCATCTGATTTGATGTAAGTTTGGATGGTTAATTTCTCAACCTTTGTTACTGATTTAATAATTATTTTCTAATTGTAAACATAATTATTTACTAATTATTTTCTCAAACAGCTTCTGTATGAAATGTGCCTCTGTGTTTGGTTCTTGTCCTTCTACGATGAGAAAGTATAGTGACCATCATGTTTTGACCGGTAATTTAAATTTCATTTGGTTTAGTTTCGGGTTGTGGTTTCAAGGCTGAGGCGGTTTCATGGAGGGTTTCAGTTGTGGTTTCAGGCTGAGGCGGTGGAGATTGATGGTGGTTCAACCATCGGTGGAGATTGATGGTGGTGGTGGTTGCTGAAGGTGTATGGTGGTGGTGGATTTGGTACTTTTAGAGAGAGAGAGAGGGAGAGAGAGAGAGAGGGAGATGTGTTGTGTGTGTGCAGAAAAAATCTTATATATAATATAATAAAGTATAATATTTATTTTTAATTGTAGGGGTAATTTGGTCATTTCACAAATATTAACAGAAAAAATCTAACAGAGTTAGTAATTTGGACTCAAATGGTTATAGAATTATCAACCAGGGCTTCAGAATGTTAAAAATCAAAATGTTGGACTCAAGTAGTTAAAATCGACAAAACACAGGGACTCAAAAAGGAATTTACTCTAATAATAATAATAATAAGACAATTTCGTCTATGAGGTTTGATTCAGTTTGTCACTTCAGTACAAAAAAGTTTTTTTTTATTATTTTTTTTTCCAATGGAACCCCTGGGGTTTGAATTTTCTTACTATTTTTGTTCTTTTCACTAACTCTGTTAAAAATTAACGTTATGTTCAGAGGTAGGATTGTAATTTTACCTATTTAATGATGGGACAATTTGGACATTTCATCTTATTATTATTTTAATAAAAAAACCATCAGTCATCTTCCCCCTTTAAAGGTTAAAACCCTAACAATGTCACCACCCACCTACACACACACCCTCTCTCTCTCTCCCCGTTTCGATCTCTCTCTAGAATACCCTGGCACCATTAATTCATGGGCTTCTTGAAGGAAATAAAAACCCGACCCGTTGACCCAATACTTCACCTTCCCTTGCTCTACAAATCATCTTTCTATTGAACCGGGACTGTAACTGTAGCCTCTTTTCGCCACCTCCATCATCGGAGCACTTATTATCTTTCATATTAAATGAATCGCCGCCTTACTGTATTCTTTCACTTAATAAAACTAAACCCCAAAAAAATAACAACCATTAACTGATCAGTGCTTCGTCTTCTTCCTGACTCCACCATCCACCACCGTAACCACCACGTCCACCGCTAGCCTGTAACATCCGCCCCTTATATTTTTGCCAAGATTACAAATTTAGTCCTTATATAATCACATTTACAAATCCAGTCCATGTACTTTTGTTTATTCTCAAATTAATAAAAACTTGAGTTTCTTTTTATCATTACATATTTACTGATGAGTCTATGTTTTAATCAAATACGTATATTGAAACGTTTTTTTAAACTTATTATAATTTGACTTTTATAGGAAACCAAGTTTGGAGGTTAGTTATGCCAAAAATCATTTTTTTGTATCATATATTTTAACCACAATTACCAATTTCTTTTAAACTTTATGACTAATTATATTACCTCAAAAACAAGTTTCATGAGTTTCTAATAAAAAAAAATACTAGTATTAATCACCAAATTGATTATTATATTAAATACCATTAAAGCATAAAACACCATTAAACTTTATGACTAATTATATTACCTCAAAAACAAGTTTCATGAGTTTCTAATAAAAAAAAAATACTAGTATTAATCACCAAATTGATTATTATATTAAATACCATTAAAGCATAAAACACCATTGTATTTTCAATTACTCTTTCTTTTCCTAGATATCCCAACATGAGTTTCACACACAAACACTCTCATTGCTCTCATCTTTGCATCATCTTTTGATTTCATGACGTCATCATCCTAAAGATTTTTGGAGATTTTTGCTTTGGGTTTTCATATATGCTTATTTTTCTTAATCGAATAAGCAAAACTGTAAGTATTTTCAATCAACTTTCACTATTTTCCTTTCATATATATTTCTTCAATAGCATTTTATTTATTTGATGATTCATACACTTTAGGGTTTTAATTGCTAGTTAGGTCTTTAGGGTGTTTATGAACGATTTGGGATTTTTGAATTAAAAGTATAATTAACTTGTAAAATTCATAACTAATTCATATGTTATCTAAAAATCATGAAATTCTAACCTTAGCTTCTAGATGATATTTATGACTTGGAAATAGTTTCTATTCTGATTTTGTGGCCGTTGCAATAGTTTTAATAATTTTATTTTGATTAAGTCATGCTTAATTCATTAAAAATCATATATAATGCATTTTAATGTAAATATTTGTGAAAACCCTATTTATTATGTTAGAATGCTGATTATGATTTTTGCTACCTAATTTGTATTAATTTTGTACTTTTATCGTTAAAAAAATGTACATACATAATATATAGTTATACATTATATAGTTAAATGTCAATTTCGTGTATATATATTATGTATGTACTTTTTTAAAAAACTATATTATGTTTGTATATATGAGTGTATTTATTTAAGTATGTATGTATGCGTGTATGTTTGTTAAATGTTATACATTATATAGTTAAATGTCAATTTCGTGTATATATATTTTGTGTACATAATATATATACACAAAAAATCTACGAAATTGACATTAAACTATATATTTAAAAAAAGATATAATATGTATATTTTTTAAAAACTATATAATGTATAACTATTTAAAAAAAAAATATATGTAAGTAAGTATGTATTTATAGTTTTTAAAAAAAATATATTATGTATGTAGATTTTTGTAAAATATATTATATGTGTAAATTTTTACAAATTATATTATGTATATATATTATATATGTATATTTTGTTAAAACTATATTATGTTTGTATATATGAGTGTATGTATTTAAGTATGTATGTATGCGTGTATGTTTGTAAGTATGTATGCGTGTATGTTTGTAAGTATGTATGTATGCGTGTATGTTTGTAAGTATGTATGCGTGTATGTTTGTAAGTATGTATGTGTGTATGTTTGTAAGTATGTATGCGTGTATGTTTGTAAATATGTATATGTGTATGTAAGTATGTATATGTGTATGTGTGTAAGTTTGTGTATGTTACATATTGAGACTAGAAAGACATGCCCGGAAATGAATCCTCATTTAAAACATACTGAGCTTAGAAATACCCGTCCGAAATTGATTTTGTAATTAATTTCGGGTAGTCCCCGTTTTGGGACTGCCTTTTGAATACTTTATCTCATTTAGGATGTGATTCAGATCATTCAAAATTTTAAATTAAATTTAATAAATGTTTTAATTAACTCTAACTGTTAACATTATTATCTTAAATTCAAATTTTAAAATTTTATAATATTAACCAAAAATTAAAAATTAAAATTATAGATATTAAAATTTGAAATTAAATACTTAAATAGAACATTTAGCATTCAAATATTTTTAAAGGTTAACCGAAATTTAAAATGTAAAAAAAATGGTCGAGATAAACCAATTAAATTGATTTTAAATTCGAATTTTCAAAAAAAAAAAAAATTGGTCAAACTAAATCAATTAGAATTAATGCTATAATCTTGGTAACCCATTAAACGATTCCTACAAACATGTAATCCATTATTGAGCATAAAATGTAAGATCAAACATAAAATTCAAATGAACATTCAAAGAACAATATCATGATCCGTATGAACACCAACATAATAATAGTGGTTTTTATTAATATAAACTCATCCACAAAAGAAGAAACAATCGTATTCAACAAAATAGAAAACAATAACATTGAAAACCTAAATCATTTAACACTAAATCGTTAACCAATGATGAGACAAAACAAACGCCTTTGGTATCACTAAACGGAGCAGCGATACAGAGGACTTTGGTATAAGGCAATAACAATACGAAAATTTGATAGGAAGCGAGTAAGATGAGGATACATATAAATAATAAAATCTGTAAGATGAGGATACATATAAATAATTTATTGAAGATTTATGGTTAAAAAAAGATATAAAAAGTAAATTACTCACCATTAAATTCATACGGATAAATATATTTATATATACATCTATTACCTTTGATCTATGTTTTTTCCCATTGCAATGTTCAAAAAACTGTGTGTCGTTAAGACAGTTCACATTGCATATTCCACAATACGTAATTTGATGAAGAATAGCGATGTTGGCTACCATTTGGACGGTTCTAAGATCCATTACAACCTAACAAAAAAATAAAAATTATAAACATAAACACATATTGTTAATAATAGAGCAAAATAAATAGATGAATACTTTTTAAAAAAAGGATAGGATCAAGAAACCTATTTTGCTAGAAACCTATTTTGCTAGTAAAAAAATTTGATTAGTGGGATGGAATAATGAATGTGTAATACCATCATTATATAAACATTGAGTTATGTTATTTTTCTAATATTTGTAATAATAATATAATTTTTTTTTTGTTTCCGAAAAGTTAAAAATCAGAGAAAAAAATATGAAACTTACTTTGTTAATATATCTAACTTGCATTCCTAGTCCAAAGTCATATATATATATATATATATATATATATATATATATATATATATATATAAGAATAGGGGTGTGACACATGACACTATGTAAGGCCGTCACACCACTTGATTTCCCTCCAAAATTTTTTTTAATTTTATTTGAAATAAATATAATTATTAATTATTATTTTAAAATTTTAAATATGTTAATTAATATTTTTATATTTATCTTTTTCCTTATTTTTCACTCACGATTTTTAAACGTTTGTAACTTTTAATTATATACAACATTTTTTTATAAAAATAAAAATTGCACCAAATTAACGAGCATTTTATTATCTTTGCAACAAGCACCATAGTGCGATGCAAAAAACGAAAAAAAACGAATTTTTAATGGGGTTATTTTTATGCAGAAAAAAAAAATACAAAGTGTTTAAGTAATTCATTAATCATATCTAGGCAAGTTAATAATCATGGTATGATTGTATATATGCTTTTAAACCTGTCATTACATATAAAAATATGCTAACTACATATATATTCATAGATGTACACATTTTTTGTAAGAATCTATTTTTTTATATATTATTTATATGCACAAGTAGATTTAGAAGTAGGTTTTATGAGTTATCGAGTGTTGAGCATTTAAAAAAGAAAATTTTTGAAAAACGATCTATTCCTTTTATGGTTTTATCACTTCATATTAGATTTGTCTATCCCGGGTAGCACCCGAGGGATAATCTAATTATTCATAAATATATGTAAATAACTGAGAATAATCTGTGACCTAAATTTCATTATTAATAAATATATGTAAATAACCGAGAATTATTATAGCAAACTGAATTAATAACGCAATTTAATGACTTCCTAATTTATATTATTATTACAAAAATTATATGGCGTAAAAAAAAACCTTTCTGGCGTAATAAAGATAATGATATAAAAAATACATATTTAATGATTCCTAATTTATGTCACTTTCTTTTCCCATTCTCATTTATTGATTTTTGTTTAAAAAAAGATAGAAATTCTATGGTAGTGCCACTTGTCCAAATGAGGATTTGAATAAAATTGAACTTGGAATAAGAAATTGATAAGTGTCCATGGGGAGTTTTATTTATTAGTATGTATAGATAATGAAATAGTGTAGGATATTTAGAGGGTGTTTGGGATTGATTTTTCAAAAAAGCTTATACGTTTTGGAAAAGCAGGGTGGAGCTGTGTTTAGATTATTGCGTTTTGTTAGCCTAAAAATTCATTTCAAAACTCAACCCCAAACACTAAAAACTGATTATTTACGTTTTCAAAACGAAATAATCTAAAAATCCATTTTAAAACGTAACCCCAAACACCCCCTTAATATACAGGCCAAGTTAGCACATTGGTCAATGGCCAATGGGTTAATCTAGCCAAACTCATGGTTATGTCGGTTGATAATAACCGCCAAAACAAAAGGTATAATTAAAATACCCCTCATATATATGTTCTTCGTGAGTCTCAGCACATTCATGTGCATATATACATATACTCTTTAGGCTATGGGGTGTAGAGACATGAAAAAAGTCATGTTTCCATGCCACCTAAGATGCCACCTTATCAAAATGATGTCTCAATATTCTTGAGACATGGGTGGGATGTGGAGACATGAGAAACCCATGTCTCAAGCATTAAATACTTTTTAATTTATTTTTAAATATTAATTTTAGTTTGTTTTAAAAGTAATAAATAAATAAAATAATGTTAAGTTAAAAACTAAATGTTATAAATAAAAATTACAAACCATGATAAATTTAATAAAAAAACGAACACACCGAAAAAAACATACGATATCCTAAAATATATAAAACTATTTCCACTTTTGAATCAACTTGTCTTGCAAATTCTTCAACGCGGCGCGTTGTTCTTCGGGATAACTCGAGATATCGGCGGACATAATCTTCCACTCTTCCACCGCCTTCGCTTCGTCAATCAACCTAAGCTTGTTTTCCTTTATTTTTATTTTTTTTTCATTAGCTTGGTTGAATGCTTCCATTTGTGCGCTTAAAGTTTCAAGCCTTGAAGCGCTCCCGCTCGAGCTACCCGTTGTCGCTTTCTTTCCTGCCGCCGCTTCTTTTCGAGCTTTGTCCCGACCTACATAATGCAAATTTAAACCATTTTTATACTATAAAGAAAACGCAACGAATTATATATAAAAATAACTATAAATTTATAAACCTATGGGGCGTGGCTCCTCCACGAATACTGGTTCATCGAACTCGGGCTCGTCGTTCATATCAATGTCGATTGGAACAGACGGACCTCCCTGTTTAGCTTTAGTTTTTCGTTTGGCCCGTTCAACCTCGTTCCGAACCCCGCCCATTTTGGTTCATCTTTCGAGACCTGTCAAGCCCGTATCATGGAGAACGATCTACTCACCTCACTTTTATACTTCAACAACGCTTCCTTGAAAATATTTTGCTCGTTCCAACCACTAGGCGGGCTCGCCTTAATACGGTTGTAAATTCCATTGAATTTACCACAATCCGTATTTATCTTTCTCCACTTCGAGCTAAGAGCGTCGTTTTGTCGATACGGCTTGCTTTGCATGTACTTGTGAAAGTATTCGTTTGCCGTCTCCCATAAGTTTTCTAACGATTGGGCGGTACCTTTGATTAAAAATAAATTAAATTAACATACTAAAACTATATATATATATATATATATATATAAAATATTTTAATTTCGGCAAAAAAAAGTAATAACATAAACATATATTTCGGAAAAAAAATACATATATATAAATTTAAATAATTTACCGATTGTGGCGCGTGTTGAAGCCGCGACCCACGCCTTAGCTAATGCTTCCTCTTCAACATCGGACCATGGTCTAGCGACTCCCTCTAGTGGTTTACCACGTCCCGGTCCTTTTTCTCTTTGTTTTCCTTTGCGTTTGCCTTTGGTTGGTGGCGTAGGTTGGGTTTCGGGAATTATCTCATCATCGGTTTCATTCTCCGAGTCTACGGGTTGAGATGCTCCAAGAGGTGTAGTGAGTTGGGATTTTCCAAAAGGTGTAGTGGGTTGAGATGTTCCAAGAGGTCTAGTGGGTTGTGGTAAGGGTATTTTGAAAGGCTTGCATTTGTTGCATATAGCTTTGCATTTGCATATATTGGATCGGGTTTAATTGTGCAAAGGCTACCGGGTTTTGAAACATTTGGGCTACCGCCGGCATTGGTGGAACGGTTTGCGAGATGGGTGGATCGACTACCGGCGTGTAACCCAGTGTGGTGAAAGGATGAGTGGGGTTAGGTTGATTTGGGTTTTGGTTGAATTGGTGGAAGGGATCCATGAAGTTTTTTTATAAAATGTTGGTAGTTTATAAAATAAAAGGTATAAAATGTAGAGATGAGATGTAGAAAATGGTTGATTTGGTATATAGATTGAATTTATAGAAAAAACAAAATATTTAATATTCTAGCCGTTCAAAAATTACCGTTGCATTCCAACGTTCAAAAAAAATCAAGAAAATCAACCATTGGTTCGTTCCAAATGTTTCAAAAGGGACGTAAGGGACGGGGGTAGTGGGGGACGAGGCAGGGGCGGTGTGGGGTGGAGGACGGGGCAAAAAGCTGGGGACGGGGGTGCCTCTCGTCTGTGTACCGCATGGCCTTAATTGTTCATCCAAACATATTCAATGACCCCAAATTGATAACCTATCCCGAGATACATGATATAAAAGCAGAAGGTATTGGGAAATGATCTATGTTACCTTATTAAGGGGGAGAGGTGGCTACATTGGTAATTTCACTCAACTTTTAAGATGGGAGTCCAAAGGCCCCTTAACAAATCTCTATTTTTTGATCACTTTCTTCCCTTTATACCCCTCATGTACAACTTCTAATGTCAATTGTACATGTGTCTAATACACACTTCACATCCCTTTCTATATGTAACCCCCTTTTAACATAATAATTAGTAATCAACACCACTGTTAATCTGTTTTAAGACGCATGTTCCTATCACCGACTATTGAATGCGACCCTTTCACCTCCTTTACCGGTAATTATATGCTCGTTGGGTATATGTTATGGGCGAGAAACTATTTTTTAGTTTATTCTTTTTGTTTGATTTCCATTTGATGACTAATTGTATTTGGCCAGAAAATGTGCCCTCTAAATGAGTAACATTTCTTTTATTCTTACATTCTTGTTCTTGCTCTTTGCACTCGTGTTGTTATTGGGAGCCTTTTCACTCCATTAAGGTATTAACTGCTTAAGGCTTTCTATGATTCTTATCTTAGGTGTCAGCATCATATCACTTCAGTATTGTTTTTTTATTTTCTATTTTTTTTCCTTGTGAAAACACACACAAAAAAAAAAAAATGAACTTCGCAAATATGATAACCATCTTGGTGCTCTCTGCATGAAATGGTTACAAGACAAGGTTATTTAGCTTTAACATAATTATTTATGTTGTGTTAATTTATTATAATTACCATTGCTCTTGTAGCTTAAAATCAGTTATAAATTTCACAAGTTATAAATTTCACAGGTTTACTCTATCAGAGATGCTGCTGCAAATAACTTAAAACGCCTTGCAGAGGAATTTGGCCCAGATTGGGTGATGTAGCACATAGTCCCACAAGTTTTACCTTGACCCTCATGGGTGACGTTTAGCTCTTTTTAACACATGTGTTTAGTCACATCGTACATACTATATGCTATTAAGTTTTTGGCAGATCTTGGATATGATCAAGAACCCGCATTACTTGTATCATATGACAGTTCTGCCTGCTATTTCTTTACTGGGCCCTATTATGGGCTCAAAAAAATCACTTGTTCTAAACTGTTTCCTGTAGTTGTTACTACATCAAAGGACAAGTATTGCGTTTGTTGAGTTTTTTTGAGCTGACCATATTTTGTTTCTTATGAATTATGTGTTTGTTATTCAGAGTGACAAATATCAATTTTAATGTCACAAGGGTCATGCAATTGCTGGTTCCTATAATTAACCATTCGGTAAGTGTAAGTATAATTATCTTTTATTCTTTTTGATGTTCCCTTATTGTGTAGACAATTAGACATTGAAATCTTACTTCATATGGAAACTTCGACCTGTTTCTTTTGAGTGGGTTGAATTTGGGTTGTGATTTTTAATCTCAAGTCAAGTGAGTCATCAAGATAGTTAAAAGAACTTGTCAAATCAAGGGGTGTTCATGACTTCACGGTCCAACTCAGCCGATTTAGGAGAAATCATGGGGCCGAACCTGTACTTATGGTTTCGCGAAGCTACAAATATTAGCGCTTGGTTGGGTGTGTCTGGCCGGTTTGATGGTTGCTTTTTACGGTCTAAAGTGTACCAAACTGTTCAGTTACATGGTTGGTTTTAAGTGTCTAACCGGACCCAACCCCCCTTAAAGTGTGAAAATCGAACCGTGTGGATCTCAAACCGATTGAGAACAGAGCTTTCCCTTAACTAAAGCCCAAATGTTTGGGGTCTTAGATTTCTTTTCAGAAGATATGGTAACTTTGTTTGTGAAAAGAGCATGTATGCAGTTTTTGGCCTTTTCTAATACATTCTACATATAAGAGGATAATTATTAAGTTCTTTCCTGCTATTGGGAATTGTCTACAAATTGGTTTATATGATGATATGATGCTCCTTTTTTTGTAGAATTTTGGCCATATTGATTCAAACAGTAATGATTTTAATATGTTATGATTCATATCTGTAGCTCTTGGAAAATATGATCTTATGATGGTCCTTTTGTAGTTTTGTATATTTCAGGTCATATTTGTTTGTTCTTCTAACTTGGTATAGTAAGCAGTGAATATAAGCAGTTGACCAATCTCAACAGAAGTTTATTGGTATTCTTTTTAATAAAGCCAACAGGTGAACAACTAAAATGATTTAACTGTACTAAGTTTAATAAAACCAGCCAATGAACAACAAAAATGGTTTCAAAATATGAGTAGTAAAAAGAATCCAATTTGACAGCAGATTTCATTCTCTTCTAATTTGATGGTTCTTTTAGTCTTATAGAAGTAATACAGTTTTTACTAATTGGTAAATTATTCGGTTAGGATATCGTTGTTTGTGATACTTGTTATTATTGTTATTAATTTATAAATACAAAGAAGAGTTTGATAATAAGCACCCTAACTGAGGCCACTAAGTAACTTGGAATTAATGCCATGGGCGCATGTATGTATGACTCGAATGAGATTTATGCAGGGTTGTCAAATGTACTTTTTGTTGACAAGTTAGCATGGCTGGAAAGGAGTTAAAAATTAGAAGTTGCCTAGCCAAATTGTGTAGATGTTTGGGTTTGTATTTATGTCTACCAGGGGTGTGTGTTTTTCTATCCATTTCGTGATTGCCTAAACATTTTATGGTTGCCTTAAGTATGATTTTTCTATAGTAAAAAATGAGTTTTATGATGAATAAATCGTTTGGATTTATCTATTCTAAATAAATATTTTAAAATCTATTTATCCGTATTTAATGAGATAAATTTAGATTATTGTTATTTATAACATAATATTATATTATCCTATATATTTAAAAGAGAACGTTCATGAATAGTGCCTCTGCCACATGGCAGAGGCTGGTTGGTTTTTTTTATTAGTTTTAAATTTTGTTAGCTGTTAAATGATATTTTTATACCCTTGACATCCTCACTTCACTTACCACCTTTGGACAATATCATGTTCCTATCGTGTATTTTCGACTCTGCAGCAACACCTATGATACGAATCATCCACAAACGACAATACACACACACACACCGCAAACCCAAACAACGAGTCACAATATAAACGCACCCGCAGCTACGCGCGGGCATACCCACTAGTATTATATATAGGCAGAGTTGTAGTCACTCCTTGAAACTTGATTTTACAATACAAATATAAAATCTACAAATACATAAACACTAAACAACCCTTGCGGTACATGAAACAAGCTTCTTAGACCCTAAAACAAAACCCGAATTTGAGCTCCATTGTGATAACCTTTATTCAAACTTGGACTTGCTTTGTGAGCAAACGATCCATACTTTAATTCACACATACCGATCAGAGGAAACAAACAAACCTTTGAACTACAATAGATCATAGTTAGCTAAGGTAGGAACTACATGTCTCTTACCTCAAACATATTGCGGTTTTTTACGACTATATCAAACATATGAATCGGTTTGAGTTTGTTAAAGTCTTTAGGCAGAGAAATAAGATGCACATTCGATCTTTTGTGAAATTGCAACAAATCAGGATCATCGTAGTACCGCTCCCATCCTAATGATGACAACAATCTTCCCAGAACATCGTATGAAGTCACCACTTCGTTTGTTGGTACATGAACCAGGACCTTACGTCGGCCTGATCCCTGATAGGAATCACTTCCAGGGCTTTCCACTAGTTGAACCACACCGTTCTGCTTGAACACCCAAACACCAGACATATCTTTAGTTCTTAAGTTATGGTTTTTATGAGCAAGGATATGAATATTGTTTGGAGTCCAGAGTGGGGGCTTATATAAGGGTTTTTAGGCACGTGAGTTGGAGAATATATACATATATCTTTTTCTATATATGATACATAAAAGCGTGCGTTGTGGCCCAATTAAACGGTTAAGAGAAAAGATTTTGTGTTGAGGGCATGACATACCCACATGTGAATGTGTGGGGGAGGGGAATCCAAAATCTTTTTCCATGTCATTATAAACCTTACAAACATAAAGGGAATCTTAAACTCAGATTGGTCGAGTCGTAGTGGAACAACTTAAATTGGAAACAACTGTATGGATCGGCTTCCTGAGTGACCAGATGTTGATTGATATTACAGGCAGTCAAGCATGACCAATATTGTTGTATTATTATCAACTTATTTTGATAAGAAAAAGTATGTAGTATACATCAGTAGGATCTATCCGGCCTACCCCTCATTTTTATCCTTAATCTCTCGTTCTCCTCTAGTCACTTAATAGTAACTATAACTAGAATCACAAACGTTATTCCATAAGTAATAAAAACCTTACATAAAGTTTAATGAACCATGAATTATTCTATTACATTTACTTCTACAATATTCTCCTTTTGCTCTCGAGCGCCGTTTCGTATGCCCCCGATAACTTGGATAACCAAGCGTACAAAACCCACGAGTATGTTTAAGTAAAAAATTGCTCAATGACCAGAAAAGGGTAATATTGGAGAGTTCAAATGAGATGAAATGTTTTGTAACAACAAAAAGAATAAAATTTTAACCAATAGGAAACTTTGATTTAGTAATTGTATTTAACGAGTTGACGCAACCCCGCGCGTTGCTGCGGGATGCTGATTATAATTTTTTATATTAATACAACAATACTATATATGATACGAAAACTTTGTTGTTTATACAAAACATTTTCTCTATTTTTGCTTTACCCTCAAAACCAATCACCACACGAAAACAATTATTGTTGACAAAGTTGAAGTAGTGGAGAGGGATCTTTCGTGATGCACTTGAAAAATTAAAGGTGTTCTCATACCAAGTTATAAACGATGTATGGTGTACAACATTCATATAATGTGTTTCAGTATATGGCCATCTTAGAAAGTATATATGTTTATAGTAAAGCAAAATCGCAAAATAAATATTGTAAATAAGTCAACAGGTTAACCACTTAATGTGAAAAACTTTCACTGTTAGTTTCTTAACCGAAAGATTATTACATATCATTATTGACCAATATGTAAAAAGTAATAAAGAGAATATAGAGTTTCCTTAAGATGGCAATATGTCCATTCTATCTTATTGATCATAACAGAAAAAAATTAAGAAAACATGAAAAAACACTGAATCAACACCATGACACACTTACCCAACCACGAATGAAATAATAAATTACAAGAAAAGTAAGCAACAGAAATGGAATTTTTTTTTTATTGTTGTCAAAAGAACAACATAAATCATAACAAAGGTTTTAGTGTTTGCTAAATGTATAAACATAAACATATGCGTTACTGTCCCAAAATAAATACATACAAAGTGTAATAAACACATACAAAGTGTAAAAAAACCCATTTATCATACTCTAATAAAGAAAGTAATAGTCAGGAAAGAGAAAGAAGGAAGCATTAACACAATCTGGGAAAAAAAGTGGTCTTAATAAGTTGGATAATTAATCCTTAAAAAAACTGAATTTGGTTTCATACATAGACACGCATTATTGGACATATGAGAATCAAATGTAAAAAAAAATTACCCTAAATATAAATGTGATGAAATTAGTTGCGAGATTGAACCAATTTACCCAAACTGTGAGTCAATAAAGGGAAAATGATAAACATGGAATGCATGAATCAATTAAAAATTGTGTAAGAGAGATAACGTAATTAGAAACATATGTACAGGAAGAGTTTCAGAGTATGTTTTACCCTAACTGTTATTCAAGTGGAGTGGTTGTTATTCAAATTAAGCGATTGAACCGTGAATATTATATATTGGATGATTCGAATGAACGAAGTCAAAAGAGACGTACATACCTTTAATGACGAACTTGAATAACGGATGGTTTTGGATAAAGATAGATTGAAGGCCTCGGAAAGGGAAATAGGGAAGGGTAAGAATGTAAAGAAAGGGATTTTGATGCATGAAGAAGAAAATGGTTTTTTGGGAATAAAAGAGGATTTTGTAAAAAAAAAAAAAAAAAAAAGAATCATTAAAAAGAAATATTTCGTAAAAGGCACAAGGTTGTGTTGATTTTTGTGTAGATACATATATAATTTGAATTTTATTAATAAGGTGTATTAAAAAATATTAGAAGGTGGGAGTGAAAAGTTGGGTATTAGATTATGAAAGGGTGTGATGGTTGAAGGAGACTAAAAAAATATTAGAAGGTGGAAGTGAAAAGTTGGGTGTTAAATTATGAAAGGGTGTGATGGTTGAAGGAGACTCAAGTGTTGGGTGTTAGATTATGAAAGGGTGTGATGGTTAAAGAAGACTAAAAAAAGATTAGAAGGTGGGAGAGAAAAGTTGGGTGTTAGATTATGAAAGGGTGTGATGGTTGAAGGAGACTCAAGTTGCTATATATATATATATATATATATATATATATATATATATATATATATATATATAATGCGAAATTGATTATTAATTTTTTGTAACCCTCTCTAGACTAATTAAATAAATGAAAGTCACAATTCATTTTTAAAATATATTATTCCAAATCAAAGTGAAGGGTAATTTTGATATGTGTAGGATATATGTAGGATGAAATTTTATATGTGTAGAATAAATGTAAGATAATCTTGGTGTTCCACACGTCAAAAGTCCATCTCTCGCTCTTCTACTGAAGCAGAATATAAGGCATTGGCAAAGGGTGCGCCTGAACTTTCGTGGGTCCAAAACTTACTGTTGGAGCTTGGTTTCTGTATGCCTAAATCTCCTACACTTTTTTGCGACAATGCCCGGGGCAACATATTTGTGTGCAAATCCAGTATATCATTCGCATATGAAACAACTATCACTTTTTTCCATGTTATTATAAATCCCCACAAACAAAAAGGGACTCTTATGCTCATATTTAATTTTTGAGTCGTTTATGGAATAACAAATTCAAGATTGGAATAGGGCTGTTCACGAGCCGAGCCGATCCGAGCGGGGCTTTGCTCGTGCTTGGCTCGTTTACAATCCGAACCGAGCGGAGCGGCTAAGATTGGAATAGGGTTGTTCACGAGCCGAGCCGATCCGAGCGGGGCTTTGCTCGTGCTTGGCTCGTTTACAATCCGAACCGAGCGGAGCGGCTCGTTTACAATCGAGCCGAAAACCAAACGAGCATTGTTCGAGCACAAATTTTTCGAGCGAGAATCGAGCGGAGAGTAATATGGATGATCATAAAATTGGGATGTCTCCTTCAATGTTTTCATTGTCGGGTGACAACTAAGGTCGAAATGTCCGATGATAACACTAATATTGAGATCCCAGTGTCCAAGGATGATACTTAGATTGAGGCTGGTGAGGTGATGAGCATACGTCAGAGAACAATTGTTGCATTGTGACTTAAGTGTGATATCAAGCGACAATTAGCGATAGACGACTAATAACATAAAGAAGTCAAAACTGTCACCTCATGACTTATTGTTTTAGCTGTACATTGTAATTTTTTATTGAGTTAAGTGTGCCGATTATATTTTGTTTGCATATACTGAGTCAAATTCAATAGAATCTTATATATAAAGTCATAAATTTATCTGTAAATTGTGTATAGATTTATTATTAAATAATTAAAAATTTATTCGAGCCGAACCGAGCCGAGCGTACCTTTGCTCGTGCTTGGCTCATTTACAAACCGAACCGAGCCGATCGGCTCATATACAACCGAGCGAAAGATCGAGCGAGCATTTTTCAAGCATTTTCCAAACGAGCGGCGAGCGATCCACGAGCGGCGAGCGATTTGAACAGCTAATTGCACTCTTAGAAAAATAAGTCCCATATTTTTGCAAATTATTTGAAAAATAGTAGTTTATTGTTATTTTAGATGTTTCTATGGAGTGCATTGTATGGCTATAAATAGCCCATTTTAGTTGAATAAAAACAATCAGAATGTTTCTTTTCTTTTTTGCATAATTTGTATACTTTTCTCCATTAAAACAATATTAATTGTGAGAGAAATAAGTTGAGTGTGTTTTAGATCTTGGGCTGAATCAACAACACCGTCATAAACCAATCCGTAGTGTTATTGATTTGGTTGTCGTTAAAGTTATTGCATACAATAACAGGCCAAAGGGATTTATACTCCATATCTCGCGTTTTTAGTTTCGCCTTTAATTTTTTTCATTTCAATAAGTACTGACTTTGATTCTTGAAAGCGAGTAAGTGGCTCTTAGGGGCACAAACGGTATAACAATAAGTACTGATTCGACTAGCTCAAACGTGGGGAACGAATGCTTGAATGTGAACAAATAGCACTCTACAAACTAACAAGGGGTCGGTCACGAGAGATAGAAGCTCTCTCGAAGGTGATTTGAAGCAAATACTAGTGTTTTCCCTTGAAGTGGAAATGTTGTCACCGTTTGCTCTACTATCACGGCCATTATAATCGTTAGAAAGTTGACGTCGTCAGCCCTTGTCTTAAAGGTCGTCTGGCCCTTGTAGGAAACGACCGTCTAACACGCATTACGTTAGGTCTATCTTAAAATCCGTTATAAGTGTTTTCAAACAACTATTTGATAGCTGTTGCTACAACAAGGAAAATGACCGGGATTAGGTTAAGAGATGTTTAGGTTTATAAGTTAAAGGTATGTTAGGTTAAGGTTATGATTTAGGGGATCCTCTAGCTCCTGGAAAGGATCTGCACAAGGTAACAGACACCATTAGCCTTAACGCAGGAGGGGGTCTCCTGCGTTTGGACTTTGGCGTGAGAATAAGTGTATATTCGTTTGGAGTAATAAAGTAGAGAGTATGAGAGTAAAAGAAGTAGTGAGAAGTGTGTGTAGAATGACTACACAATGGTCTCCTTATATAGGCGATGGAAATCTGCCCAGGAGCTCCCTTATGGTAGCATCCTTACTATGCCTGGTCATGGTTGACTCTCTTTATGCTGCCAGCAGTGAGACTTTGCCCTTTTAGTGCACTTTCAGCTTTTACTATTTCCTAAGCATGTAACACCCCAATCGATGGCGGAATCATCGAGGTGTCACGTAGTGACGATTGTTCAAAAGCACATGGTAATAAAGTGTAAATATTATTGTATAATTTAAATTGTCTTACATGGATGAAATGGAAAAAATACAAAAGTCTGAACAAAACATGAAATTTGAAATAAATTATTAAAAGCAAGCACTAAAATCCAATGCTATGGAACTAAGATCAAACCGCACCTGAAACATGTACAAAATAAGTTTTGTCAACATATGAAATGTTGGTGAGCATTCCTAGTTTTAATACATATTGTAAGTTGGAAAAATGTTATACAATTCAAATGCAAAACTACAGTGCATTTATGTAAACTATGTATCATACAAATGAGAGAAATCAATCCTGTGACTGTATAAATGTACTAAAATGAACGGCGGTGTACTTATCCAATAAATGGATAATAACTTAACAATGACCATGGATTCTCCGATGAAAAAGGGGGAGAATCACCTAGGTGGGTTGTCAATCCAATAGCGCTATCCAATGTTAAGGTTGGCTTGTACATGGTTAATGATTTCACTAAGTACAAATGTATTCTACATGTAATGTCTAAGCATAAAGCACGTTTGTAAGCAAATGCACATAGTACTAGAATTGTATTGTAAAAATGTGAACTTGTATTTGTAATTTGTATAAGTGTACATGTAACACCCCAAAAATGAATAAAAGCAAAAAGGGGATAGGAAATACTCACTTTCGCTAAATGACTAAATGACTAAGCGAGCGTGAAAATGCGAGCAATCCAAAGATTCAACAACGAAACTAGTCCAATTTAGAAGAAAAGAAACCGAATAGGAAAAATATCAAGCTTCCAATTCGCCAATTACAAGAGCTTATAATCAAAGCTTTAAATGTAGAAGTAATATACTCTAGAAGAAAGGTACGAGGGAAAGTTTAATCAAATTGAAACAATCGATTTAGAGGTGCAAAGTGTAATGGGTCATAGTTGGGTTTTTATACTAGTTTTGGATTCAATTAAGCTTTAAAATTGGTCAACACAATAAAGTAAGGTTTTCAGATGAATTGACTATTTGACTAGGATTTTGACTAAGACTTTGACTAGGATTTTGACTGAGACTTTGACTAGGACTTTGACTAAGACTTTGACTGGGACTTTGACTGTTTGACTGTCTCAGCGGACCGCGAGAGCTAAAAAAAATCAAATTTTCTAATTTAATCAATTTTAAGTTCTGGACTTGTTTCCTTCGATTTGTGAGTTGTTTTGGGACCGAAAATTAAGGGCTTTGAGTATCAAGGTCTGAAACATACGTGCTCGGGTGTAGATGTGAGTATAAAACGTGCATACTTTTACTTAAAAAAATTATAAGTTTTATTAAATTGTGAATTTTGGTCCTATTAAAATACGAGGGTTAAAAATGAAAATTTTGAAATAGTTGAGGAACCAATTATGCACATTTATGAAAAGTGAAGGGTGCAGGTTGTCACAAAGCATGGCTTGGAGCTGTGTGATGTTTTGTTTTATGCCCATAGTAATAAGCCAAAGCACCTTTTTACATTTCCAATGTTTTTACTGTTTGCTTTCTGCTGCATAGCTACCGTATGGCAGCCATGCTGCCTTATGTTAGCTGTTCAGCTCCAAGAAGTCAAGCAAACCTTAATACTTCTACTTTGCTCTATTTTTTGACGAGGGGTTAAACGTGGTCGTTTTAGGACCCACGTCATCAATAGCGGCGTGGGATTAGATTAGGGATGAGCTTGGGACGGTATCGGTACCGAACCGATACCGATCCCGAGAATATCGATACTGAAAAGTCCAAAAAAACCAATACCGATACCGATTATACCGGTACGGTATAGGTATCGGTATTTTACCTTAAAATACCGATACCATACCGATCCCGTACCGATACTGATAATACCGAAACCGAAAACCTCTAAATGTGGGTACCGATACCAATACCGAAAACCCTCGGTTCGGTATCGGTTCGGTACGGGATTGGTATTTTTTCAGTTCGGGATCGGTTTTCGGGACTGTATGCTCATCCCTAGATTAGATTGTCAATGACGTGGGAACAGTGCCACCTTTTTACTATTTTAAAATGTGTGTTATATATAAGCTAAAGCTAGTACATGAACAAAGTCTCTATTTACATTACATATAGAACAATTTGTGTGAAATCTTAAACAGCTACAAATCTATGGCACGACTGATACAACTTTTTTTACCAATGTAATCATGTTTCGGTTAGGATTTGAGTAATTATTTTTACCGGTTGAATGGGGTCATTGAATTTGTGACAAAATATTCAGTAACAATGATAGATCAGGAATGTTACACAGTGATTACATAATTAATGCTACAATATTCTGCTATTACTAAAAGTTCAAAGAAAATTGCGCCACTTTAACAACTCGTGGTAACATTTAACTATCATTTAGTTATTGTAAGGGTTGTTTGGTTGATTAAGTGCTGAATCATTACGATGTCTGAATAGTTAAGAAGCTCTGAATTATTAAGTGCTGAATGGTTCAACTATACATCAAGTCTGAATAATTCAACTCTTAACCATTTCATTCAGAGTCTTTTTTAGGTTGAAACAAACAATCTGAATGCTGAATGGTTTAAAGCCTCATTAAGAGGCTACCAAACATGCCATAAGTCAAGTCATTTTAAACATAATAAACTATAAAATCAAAAGATTAAATTATTTGTGTATCTAGTAAGCCACCTTAAAAACGCTTCCTAATAAGTAGTAGAACTATTGGACATATATAAGCTAGATAAATAGATATTATCATCATGTATATTATGTAACTAGGTTAGAGTCCCGTGGGGACCCACGGTTCACCCCAAAGCAAAATGGAAAAAAAAAAGTAGGAAAATAAGAATTGTATTATGCAATTTGTTTTGGTTACTAAATGTTTGATATTGCAATATGTATGAATTTTGATGTTAAATGCAAAATGTCATCTAACAGTTTAATGTAACGAAATGATGGATATATTGAGGAAGTAAAGTTTAATTTGACGACTGCAAACTACATAGCATACTATCACAATATCACACATTACATAATTTGGTTAATATCTATATTCTAATCATAACTAAGCTTAAGCATGGAACACTTATCATTCAGTTGAGGCTTAACGAACTTCAACCAATATAACAGATTACATCATTTGGGTAATATCTATATTCTAAGCATAACTAAGCTTAAGCATAGAACACTTATCATTTAGTTGGGGCTTAACGAACTTCAACCAATGGTCTATTTTCATTACTTCAATCAAAATCTTTCAAGTCTTGCTCATTGATAGCTGATTTTTCACCTTCAAAGTTGTTATCATTGTCATCACGATCCTCGGAGTGCAGCTCATTTACAATAATTTATGAAAACCTCCACCATTGTATTCCATATTTGTATTCTACATAAAATATAGTTGTTGTAAAGATATGGATACGGTGATAAGTAAATCAAGAAACAATCCTTAACCCACTTACTTGAATGGGTAGCTTAAATTTTACATGTTATCTCTCCAATGGTTCAAACCGATTACATAGCTAAAAAACAACTAATAAGAAAATGGGTCTAATGTCACATGTTGTAACATAAATTTCCTATATTTTATTAAAAAATAGACACCAAAAGGATCAACCCCAGACCTATTTGAACATGTAGCCAAAAGGACTCATTGTACACACACTTTAGGAAACTTTTGACATGTTACAAAATGCCGCCAAAAAAACGTCATTATTTAAACTGTGTAAATATAGTACTTAACAATTAAAAATCTTAATAAATAACATCAAAATCATAATCAATCATTTAAATCAATGACATTAAAATAATCCGCGTCTGAAATTGCCTTACCCATTATATACAAATTATTATTGACATCTTAAAATTAGCACACTTATTGAAATCAAGATGATGATTATCGTTTAGTGACAATTGATTAACAGAAAGTAGTAATATCAAAATGAAAGTCGGTCAACAATGTTAAAATGAAATTCGTAATATTAGTAACATCAATAAATAAGATTAAAAATCTTAATAAATAACATCAAAATCATAATCAATCATTCAAATAAATGACATTAAAATCATCCGCGTCTCAATTTGCATTACCCATTATATACAAATTATTATTGACATCTTTAATAATCATTATTAGCTGTGATTGAAATAATATAATTCTTTAACAGAAAGTAAAATTTTGAAAATTTATATTATCATTTAATTTCGTTGTTAAAATTAGTATGACGATTAAATGATTTTATTATTTGTTAAGGTTTGTATAGTATTGTTGTGTCTCAAACAATTCTGCAAAATCGGAAATAGTGTGCCTCGATTGACGTGATTGAGTAGGAATATTTGTTTATATATTTGATTTATAAAAAATGGAAAGATTGGTAACTGACATGAATTGGTCAACAACGCTTAAAATTAGTACAATCAAACTCAAAGACATAAAGTCAAAGAATTAACCTCCATCAAATTAACAAAAACGTAAAAAAATTTTACTTAGATTGGGTCAACAATATTAAAATTAAGGTCGTAATATTAGTAATAGCATTGAAAATTATCTTCAATAAATTATATATTTTAGGAAATTGTTAAATAGATTTAAATTATATTTATTATTAAAAGAATAATAAAAGTGTATGAAAATAAATGTACACTCCTATCTTCGGATTATATTTAAATTATAAACTGTTAAATAGATTTAAATAAATGTTTAAAGGAAAGTCGTATATGTTTAATAGAATATCGTTTCATGACAATTGATTAAAGGAAAGTCTTTGAATTATAAAAAATGGAAGGATTGGTAATTGACGTGAATTGGTCAACAATACCTAAAATTAGCACAATTAAACTCAAAGACATATAGTCAAAGAATTGACGTCCATCAATTTAACAAAAACGTAAAAAATTTTTACTCATATTCGGTCAACAATATTAAAATAAAGGTCGTAATATTAGTAATACCATTGAAAATTATTTTGAATACATTATATATTTTAGGAAACTATTAAATATATTTAAATTATATTTATTATTAACAGAATAATAAAAGTGTAGGAAAACAAATGTACATTGTTATCTTTGGATTATATTTAAATTATAAACTGTTAAATAAATTTAACATTGTTAAATAGATTTAAATAAATGTTTGAAAGAAAGTCGTATATGTTTAAAAGAATATCGTTTCATGACAATTGATTAAAGGAAAGTTGTAATATCAAAATTAAAGTCGGTCAACAATATAAAATGAATTTCGAAATATTAGTAATATCAATAAATAAGATTAAAAATTTTAATAAATAACAACCAAATCATAATCAATCATTCAAATCAATGAAATTAAAATCATCATAAATAACATTAAAACTCTCTATAAATAACATCAAAATCATAATTTAAATTTCAAATTCAATGACATCTTATGGTACAGCGTTAGTAACAAACATTTTGTCCTGGATTAAACATTATTTGAAGACACAATATTCGCCAATGGAAGTATCTTCTGATTAAAGCAAAACAGGCCATCCAATCACAAACCTTTATAAAAGCATTATATATAGAAAATTTAGAATGTGTAACTAATTATAAAATAAGAATATTGTAAACAAAAAGGTTGAATATGCAAATAACAAACCTAGCGACTTGAGAAATAATTTCTGCACGTAATATTAGTATTAGTATTAGTTAGTATTAGTAATTATTAGTAATTCGTAATATATTCGTAAAAATAATAATAGAAAAATTTAATTCGGTCAATAAGATATAAATGGGATTAAAATTAAAAACAGTAATATTAGTTTTAGTATTAGTAATATATTCGTAATTTAATTCGGTCAATAATAAATAAATGAGCTTAAAAATCGTAATATATAACATTAAATTAGTCAATTATTATTAATGTCATTAAAACTAATAAAAAATAATATTAAAAATGAATAAATCCTATTAATAATTGTAGGCAAGACCAATAATAATTCATAAAGATAGATTAAACATAAATTCGTAGTAATATTAATATAAATAAATGAGATTAAACAATCGTAATAAATAACATTCAATTAGGTCAATTATTATTAATGTCAATTAGTATTAGAAATATATTCGGTCAACAATACTATTTTTACGAATAGTAAAACTAAAATCGTAATTATTAGTAATTAGTAATATATTCGAAAAAATAGTAATAGAAAATGTTAAATCGGTCAATAAAATATAAATGGGATTAAAATTAAAAATCGAAATAATAGTTTTAGTATTAGTAATATATTTGTAATTTAATTCGGTCAATACAAAATAAATGAGATTAAAATTAAAATTCATAATATTGGTATTAGTATTAATAATATATTCTTAAATTATTTCGGTCAATTCGGTGAATAATTAATAAATGAGCTTAAAAATCGTAATATATAACATTAAATTTGGTCAATTATTATTAATGTCATTAAACTCATAATAAATATCATTAAAAATGAATAAATCCTATTAATTGCAGGCAAGACCAATAATAATTCGAACGAATAGTAATATAAATAATAGAAAAAATTACGCCGTTAGTCCCTGTGGTTTTCCACCAGTTGCAATGTAAGGTATTAAGGTTTTATTGTTTCACTTTGGGGTATTAAAGTTCTAATTTGTTTCAATGTAGGGGATTAGGCACTAACCCCGTTTATAATTAACAGACTTGACCCTCACGTGATCTGCACGTGAGGGTATTTTCGTCTTTTTATCTCCTAAACCTTATACCCATAATATTAATAAAAAATACAAAACAATTCAAACACATTATACCTGGAGAACGATTGCACCTTTCATCTTCCACGATTTACGATCATCAGTTAGGTCAAAATGTTAACTGAGTGGATTATCAGAAAGCCTGGAGACGAGTATCATAAAGACGTTTATGGTAATATGTTGTTTTAGTAATATTCCTTTGATTGTAAGTTATGAAAAAAATACGATTTTTATAAAAAATCTTAACTTTGCAGGTCTTTATGAAGAATTGTTTTGCTTGAAGATTTATTATGGTGGAGTGTTTACTGCATTTCCTGATACTGATTATGTGAATGGTAAGTGTGATTATGTTGATTTGCTAAACAGGGAGCATTTTAATATAACTCAGATGAATGAAATTGCCCAAGCACTTGGGTTTAAAGATGTGGGTCTTCTACACTATCATTATGTAGTTCCTTATCATGATTTAGATTTTGGTTTAAGAACAATACGTACCTATAGTGATGTACAAGGTTTGTTGAGGCATGTGGTCAGTCATAGGGAAATAACTGTTTACATTGAAGAAGGGGCAAGCATGGTAGGGATAAAGCCTAGAACACCAGTAAAAAAAACTATTGATAACATAAATGTAGGAGAATCACAAGTTATAGATGCTGTGTTTGAAAGCCTTTTTAGTGAAGTTATGAATCCTGAACCCAAGTTGATAACTAATGGAGAAAATGAAGTTCATGTGCATGAAAATGAAATAGTAGATGAAGTTGATGTGCATGTAGTAGTTGATGAAGTAGATAGGAAAGGAAAAACAAAAGTTGATGAAACAGTAGTACCTAAGTTCTTAGGTCCTCAAGTTGAAATTGATGTGAATGAAATAGTTGATGTTGATAATCAGATGTTTGAGGTTGAGGTTGATATGTCAAACTTTGATGGTAAGAACATACTTGGTGACACAGATGAAGCAAATGAAATTCCTGCACATCATAATGATGATGAAGATGAGTGTTTAAGTAATGATTCCTTTGGGACCTCTGAATTAGAAGATGGTGGTGGGTTAAGGAATAAGGCAATAAGAGGGTTAAGGAAAAATGCAGAAAAAGGGAGTCAAAAGTGTTTGTTCCATGTTGGGCAGAAGTTTGGGGATAATAGTATAGTGAAGAAGTTAATAAGGAAGCATGCAATAGAAACTAGGAGGGAAATTTGGTTTCAAAGGAATGATCAAGTTAGGGTCAGGGCAAGTTGTAAAGGGCTAGTTCCATATTTTGATGATACTGCTGGGTCAAGTAATCAGATTGTAAAAGCAGAGTGTGTAAAACAGGTTAAAGAGCAAAAGAGCCAAAAAGATGGTGGTAGGAAGACCAAAACCAGGAAACAAGAAAAGACCACTAAGAAGCCTGCTGCTGCACATGGTGAACCTTCAAAACCAGGAAACAAGAAAAGAAAGGCTGCTAATTGAAGATGTTTTGGTTTAATGTTTTGGAAACATGTTTTAGTTTGAGTCTGTTGACTTTAAGTTTGACTTGTTTTGGTTTAATGTTTTGGAAACATTTGTTCAGATACAATGTTGAAACATGTTGGTTTAATGTCATTTGAACCTGTTTTGGTTAATATCTTATATATCTAATTTTGTTAATAAGGAATTGCTCATTGTTTTGAGAAAGTGGCTGCTTCTTTAATGAGTCAAATGTACTTGGAATATGGCTGCTAGTGTAACAGTTTACATTCATTCAAATGGGTCAAATATAACACTACAATACACACAATATACTTGTTTCCATAATATTTTCATTATCATAAAAAGTTCACAAACATTACAATACCAAAACTAACTCTCAATACATCATTACAGTTACCAAAAGATGAGAGTTGTTTACATTATAACCTACCACAAAAGACTAGCAAAAGATTAGACTTTTTTGGACATAAACCACCACATACAACTACCTAAGTTAACTGTTGATCAACCACCACAAAAGACTACCAGATCAACCACCACAAAAGACTACCAAACCAAACCTTCTACATATACAGACAAGCAAACACCACCACAAAGAACATCCAACTGAGAATCAATGAGTTTTTGTGGTGGAACCTTAGTAACAAACAGCCTGTGCTGAATTGAAAACCATTTAAAGAAACAATACTCGCCAATGGAAATATCTTCTGATCGAAGCAAACTAAAATCATAATATTAGTATTAGTTAGTATTAGTAATTATTAGTAATTACTAATATATTCGTAAAAATAGTAATAGAAAATTTTAATTCGCTCAATAATATTCGTAATTTAATTCGGTCAATACGAAATACATGAGATTAAAATTAAAATTAAAATTAAAATTAAAATTCATAATATTAGTATTAGTATTAATAATATATTCTTAAATTAATTCGGTCAATTCGGTTAATAATAAATAAATGAGCTTAAAAATCGTAATATATAACATTAAATTTGGTCAATTATTATTAATGTCATTAAACTCATAATAAATATCATTAAAAATGAATAAATCCTATTAATTGCAGGCAAAACCAATAATATTTCGAACGAATAATAATATAAATAATATTAAACATAATTTCATAAAGATAGATTAAACATAATTTCGTAGTAATATTAATATAATAAATGAGATTAAAGAAATGTAATCAATAATATTTAATTCGGTCAATTATTATTAATGTCAATAAATAACATTAATTGTAACATACTAAAAATACATTAAAAATGATTAAATCTTATTAAACATTAATTCGAAAAAAGTAATATAAATAAATGAGATTAAAAATTTTAATAAATAACATTGAATTCGGTCAATTATTATTAATGTCAATAAATAATACTGACTGTAACATACTAAAAATACCTTAAAAATGATTAAATCTTATTAAACATAATTCGAAAAAAGTAATATAGATGAATGAGATTAAAAATTTTAATAAATAACATTGAATGTTGCCAATTATTATTAATGTCAATAAATAATATTAAACATCTTAATAAATAACATAAAAAAATAATAAATCTTATTAATCGCAATCAAGAGTAATTATAATTCGTAAACATAGTAATATAAATAAATGAGATTATAAATCTTAATAAATAACCTCAAAATCGTAATCAATAATTCAAATAAATTAAATTACAAACTTAAAAAATCGTAATTTGAATTTGAAAATCAATGACTTTTTGTGGTGGAAACTTAGTAACAAACAGCCTGTGTTGGATTGAAAACCATTTAAAGAAACAATACTCGCCAATAGAAATATCTTCTGATCGAAGCAAACTAAAATTATAATATTAGTATTAGTTAGTATTAGTAATTATTAGTAATTAGTAATATATTCGTAAAAATAGTAATAGAAAATTTTAATTCGCTTAATAAGATTCGTAATTTAATCCGGTCAATACGAAATAAATGAGATTGAAATTAAAATTAAAATTCATAATATTAGTATTAGTATTAATTATATATTCAGTTTAAATTAATTCGGTCAATTCAGTCAATAATAAATAAATGAGCTTAAAAATCGTAATATATAACATTAAATTCGGTCAATTATTATTGATGTCATTAAACTCATAATAAATATCATTAAAAAGTGAATAAATCCTATTAATTGCAGGCAAGACCAATAATATTTCGAACGAATAGTAATATAAATAATATTAAACATAATTTTATAAAGATAGATTAAACATAATTTCGTTGTAATATTAATATAAATAAATGAGATGAAAAAATGTAATAAATAACATTTAATTCGGTCAATTATTATTAATGTCAATAAATAACATTAATTGTAACATACTAAAAATACATTAAAAATGATTAAATCTTATTAAACATAAATTTAAAAATATATATATATATATATATATATACATAAATAAATGAGATTAAAAATTTTAATAAATAACAATGAATTCGGTCAATTATTATTAATGTCAATAAATAATATTAATTGTAACATACTAAAAATACATTAAAAATGATTAAATCTTATTAAACATAAATTCAAAAAAAGTAATATAAATAAATGAGATAAAAATTTTAATAAATAACATAAAAATAATAAATCTTATTAATTGCAATCAAGACTAATCATAATTCGTAAACATAGTAATATAAATAAATGAGATTATAAATCTTAATAAATAACCTCAAAATCGTAATCAATAATTCAAATAAATTAAATTACAAACATAAAAAATCGTAGTAATATTAATAAAGATAGATTAAACATAAGTTCGTAGTAATATTAATATAAATAATTGAGATTAAAAAATCGTAATAAATAACATTTAATTCGGTCAATTATTATTAATCTCAATTAGTATTAATAATATATTCAGTCAACAATACTATTTTTACGAATAGTAAAACTAAAATCGTAATATTAGTATTAGTATTAGTTAGTATTAGTAATTATTAATAATTAATAATATATTTGTAAAAATAGTAATAGAAAATGTTAATTCGGTCAATAAGATATAAATGGGATTAAAATTAAAAATCGTAATATTAGTTTTAGTATTCGTAATTTGATACGGTCAATAAAAAATAAATGAGATTAAAATTAAAAATCATAATATTAGTATTAGTCTTAATAGTATATTCGTAAATTAATTCGGTTAATTATTATTAATGTCATTAAAACTCATAATAAATATCATTAAAAAATGAATAAATCCTATTAATTGCAGGCAATACCAATAATAGCTAACTTTCCCTCAATCCCATCAAATCCTCGATATTTCAACCCACCATAAATGCATTCAAATGTAATTACTAACTTTCCATAAAAATTAGGAGATAATTGAGGAAAGTCAATAAAAAATTTCAAACTCAATCTTGAAAATAATTCCATCCGGTCCTATCCCCGGATCCAAACCATAACCCGATTGAATAATTATGGATCAAACACCAACATCTTTTCATCCCCATAATGAAGATCCAAAATACGCTTGATCCTCAAGAACATGCGAAGAACCCTATGATGAATATTCTTGAACACATTAAAGGAGCTCAAACTAGGACCCGATAAAACTTTCATTTAACAATAATCCTTATGAGCATCTATCATCCCTCAAGAACATTCATCTAATCTAACACCAACATAACCCCATTCAATAACGAACCAACAAACATAACCCGGCTCTTCATGAATAACCGATTCATACTTGATCAACACCAAACATCAAGAACACCTTCCAACATCTTAATCCAAAACAGTCATCCATTACGGACTAAACTCGGTAATATTCCATAAACCGAAAACAAACATCCAAAGACCAAAAGTAATCACGATTCCATAAAAATAAATCTACGCACCTTAGTAACTGTCGTCAATGTCTGGATTAACACATTAAAAACAACATTAACATAAGTAATAATCAGTTTTGTAAAGTAAACAAAGATCCATATCAAGATGAAAATAAGATTAATACCAAAACTCTTGCCGAAGGGTCATGCATGACCTTGAAGAATTGCTCACCCTTGTGATAAGCCATAATCGAATCTTTGTCTTCGGATGGTATTCTAGTATTCAAATGAAAAAACATCCAAATATTCAAATCTGAAATGGTTCCAGATTATAAATATCTTTTATAAACTACGATTTATAAACTGAATATTGAATCGAATTTATCATATGGATGTATTTTATTGATTAGCGATAACATAAAAGTTTCACTCAAATCGGAACATATGATATGGCTATTTTAAAAGTTTATGAATCGGAACATATTATAATGGATGCAGTTCCGTCGATCTCAGTGAAGAAGATACATACCTAGAAGCAAGAATGCATAAAAAGAAGAGTGATGAATGTTGGTTGGAAGATTTGTTAGTGAGAAATTGAGAGTATGATGGAAGGTTGTGCATAATTAAAATATAGAAAAGAGTATTTATAGGGACTAACTTGGAGCTCCATATTCAATATGGATACCTCAAACCCTCTCTAAGGCCTTGATTCAACCCAAGTGACCTCAATTATTATATAGATAGATATATAGTCCTGATGGTTAACTCACGATCACGACGGTTAATATAGTTGTGGCGGTTACCGTTTTAGTAATAAGTATAAATATGCGTCATATGTATCATTTGAACGGTTATCAAGTTTGTTATCAAACCAAAAGAACCGAAGAACATCAAAAGACAATCTTTGTACAATTATTGATTATCAATAAAATCATATATTTGTCTATAGATTCTTATGTTTGATTTCGTTTATTATTATCCGCTGCCAACAAAACTGGTATCAGAGCAAGTAAAATCGTTAAAACACAACCAGATTCAACACACAAATATCAACCGAAACCATCATTCAAAACAGAAACCATTTCACTGCAGAAAAATGTCCGAAACATCAGAAAGTTCATACCACCAATCCAGAATACAAGGCAACAACAACCACAAGACCCGAAGGGAAAGAAAGGTTGATTTAAGAAAGAAAAGAATTGAAACAATATCTTGTTATTAGTTATTACTGCCACGAACCCGATCATCTAATCGGTGCATGCCATATGAGAGAAAGAGATGAAAACGCCCAATTAATCAAAGATGCCATTGGTACCGGCATTAGTTACTATTCAAATGAAAGAATGGGAAGTGGAGAAGAATATATACTCTAAAGCACTGAAAATGGAACATGGAAAGAAATATGGTATGTAAGCCTGAATTTACAAAATCACATAAGTGGTTCATGATCAATCATTGATCATACCGAATGTCTTTTATTCTACGGACTTAGATGACAACATTCTTAGTCTTCCTCACTTCAAGGATTCGTCATGAAAATAGAGGGAAATGTTTCTTGTGTCCAAAACATGTTTAAGAATGAAAGTATGCAATTCATCAAAATGAAAGAAAATAAGGACGATAGAGAGTCTATGTTAGAAGAACTTGAAGATGATCATGAACATGAAAACAAAACGAATGATTACTTGAATGAATATTCCGAAGAACTCTCCCTTGATGCTGAGGAGAATATAAACAAAATAGAAAAGTTGGTTCATGAAATAAACATAGATTCGGTGGAAAATTGCATTGAATTCTTAGATATAATAGATCATCTAGAATGCCCATGAGCACATAGAGATTTGTTAAAGGGTCCATTTCTACGAATGGTGTCTTGGTTCTTGAACTTTTACTTAAAGGTTCCAAATCGACCCATTCCTCCTAAGGTAGAAAATGGAAAGAAAGTGAACTTATTTGATCTATATATCTTGGTTAAGAAAGAGGGGGGGGGGGACACAAACAGGTTTCGAAGTATAATATATGGGTAATAATAGCAAAATAGTTGGGATTGGAGTATGAGGAGAAAGATATGTTGCGAGTGTTGTATGCACAATACTTGGATGTGTTGGAGTGGCAATATTTAGTTTACAAGGCTGCCATGGACATTGAGAATCAAGACCGAAAAGAAAAGATAGGCTGCAGTGAAGTTAGAAGGAAGGGAATCAAACCGAAGATCATGAATAGACTTAACAAGAATTCAGAATCATTGGAAGAAGATTATGCGTTATATATGGGAGGAGATTGGACTTTGGCTAACAAACTAATCAAGAAAAAAATCGACTTCTCCCGAGTTGAAAAGGCGTTACAAGAAGCTATGGACACTTTGCCACGAGATGTAACAAACCAAAGTTTTATTTAAGGGCGGGTGTTGATGATAATATGTAAATATAAACTTGTTTTATATGTATTTGTATATGTGTAAATGTTGAACATATGTATTAGTATATAAGTAATGTATGTGTATGTAAAATAATTGTTAGTCAAAGGTATAAGTATAGTTAGTAAGTTAGAATGTTAAAGTTTTATATGGGTCAAGTGGATAAGTATGGCTACAACTTATCAACAACAAATGGGTCAATCTGGATCAGAAATGAAGGCTGCATAAAAGGTCATTACTTCCGGGTCAAAAGGCACAAGAGGCAACAACAAACAACAATTAATAAACAAAACATTGAAGGCTACAAAGTATACTGAAATGACTAATATACCCTTGGTATCAAACGGTTGAAAAGCAGTTATATTTGGCGTCCAAAAGTGAACCGGTGGGATCAACCAACAAATATGTCTATTCATAATGTATATATAGGACTTGTATGCGTCAAATGTTAGTTACCAAGATTGTATCCAAACAATCCACACAAAACTTTTATAAACAGTTTTTGTCCGATCTATTTGCAATAATATTCAGTTATTTTTGATTGATTTCATATCATTGTTTTGTTCTTTGTTCGATTATATCTGCTACAAATCTGTTTCAGTCCAACAAACTGGTATTCGAGCCACAGATGAAGAATAAATCAAAACGAATCATCATCTTTGTTTATTACGGTCGAACAAAAACAGAGCATCACACGAATCGTCAAATAAAACCGTCCCAAGGATCAATCAAGAATGCAGATGGAATCATCGCTATATTCAACAAAGAATCACAAATCCGAATCGAAAATTGTTTGTAAAGTCTCTTGATTTCCTTAAGTTTTACCCCTGTCATTTGAAATTAATAAAACATAGTGTATATATTGTTTCATATTCCTTCCGATTGTATAGAAAGATATCGGTTCATATAGAAACGACATAAAGATCGTTTCTGATTATCTGTTTTTAAAATTCTTGAGGAAATTAAGTTTAGTGAATAAAATTTTTGAAAGAAAATTGTTCATAGTAGTAGAAGAAGAAAAAACGAAGGTGGCTCTTTTTTAATATTATACTATTGTTTTGATCACACACGGATTGAAGGAAAGTCAACATTTCTTACATTTTTTTTGTGTGTCAAAATTTGTTTATATATTTGCATCAGACTTGTTGCAAAGTTTTTTTTAAAAAAAGGGAAATGAAATTATTGTACAAGGATAGACTCGATAAGAAACAAATGAAAGACGAACATGAAAAGAAACGGAAAATGAACACCGATCCAGATTATATGTGTGACACCCGTCATATTTGGCTTAAACATTTTAGTAACATCTAAGTCTACCTTAGCGGGAAACATTTATAAACGGACTTAACTAGGTTAGTTGAGTCGGGTCAAGTTAGGATTGTCCGGGGTTCAATGATCTGGAGGATCATTGGGAGTCGTTTTGGGAATACACTAGTACCGGGTCCCGTTATTGGTGAAATTACATAAACTAATTAAGTGTATGTGTAGATTAATGGTCGTGTGGTAGATTATATGCATAGATGTGTTTAAACGATGTGTAGATAATCATCCATGCTTAAATATGTTAAACATAGACAAAGGTTGCATGCTCATATGTTAAGGTGCGTTAAAATGCGTTAAACACGACAAATAGGAAAACTAGAAAAACATAAGTCCTGGTTCGACCACATCGAGTGGGCGAACCTGGGAAATAATCTTGGTTCGACCCTTATCAAAGGGGCGAACCTCGAATGTGGAAATGAAAAAGTTTCATTCGACCAGAACATGCACATTCGACCCTGTGAAAGGGGCGAATGTGGGTACATTCGCCCAGGAAGAAGGGGCGAATGTGGACTAGTATAAATACCAAACTTTGTCATTTTTCACCATTTCACAAACCCTAACCGTCTCAAAACACTCTCAAACGATTTTAATCACTAAGGAAGGATTTTTGCTCTTCTTTTTCGTAATCTAACCTATCAACAACATCTAATCAAGAATCCAAGGTGTGTTCTTAATTCTAAACCTTGTTCAAGCATTTTAATTCGTTTTTATCTAACCCTAAATGTCCAGATCTGTTCTAAGGAAGTTTTTATCAATAAAAACCTTTTAAACATCTTTCTAAACCTAAACTCTATCATTGAACATAGGTTTCATATCAATAAACATATGTTAATTGTGTGTTATGTGATATTATGTGTTGTTTAATTATTTGCTACTGTGCTAATGCTAGAAACATGATCTAGGGCTGCTATTGATGATAGTTTAGGAGTATATAAGGTTATAATTAGGTAGATGATGATACCAAGTCTAATTTGGGGATTTTATTGAATCTAGGGCTTGTGCATGTTAGTATTAACAATAAAGCGATCGGGGGTTTTCAATTATATGATAAACTGAGCGTTTTTAGATGATTATGGATTGATATTGAAAAGTTTCCAAATTGGGTAAAGATTACATGCATGATGTGACACTTCCATAATCTTTGCCATTTTGGGAAAGGGCTGAAACGGATAGGTTTTGGGGCAAAATTGGTGGGGTTTTGTAGGGATAAGTTATACATGCTTGACTGCAGTGTTTGATGATGTTTCGGGATGTTTTCAGATGTTTTTGAAGCGTTTTTGGAAAAATAATCTGTCAGGGTCGAACCTGGGCACATTCGACCGGTCGAGTGGTCGAATGTGGAATCCCAGGGTCGAATCTGGATAGTTCGGTTGAATCTGTGAAGAACGGTCGAAGGAGGCTTTCCAAAGGGTCGAAGGAGGGTTAAAACGGGCGAAGGAGGGTCAGTTTTCCTGGTTCGACCCTTCTGATTCAAAAATGAGATTTTTGATACAAACTAAGTGTTTTATGCTTGAACCTTGTGTGTAATCTATGTGTATTTGATTAGTTAGGGTAATGAGTCACCAACGGGATGTCGGGTCGGTCTAGTGTGTCGGTTAAACACTTAAACACGTTTTAAAACATACTTAGTTACGATCTGGACAATCAGGGACTAGATAACCTTATGGTTATTAGTCGGAACACTTATGTGAACATTTTGATAGATCTCCGGTAGAGGCATTATCAAGGGCTTGGCATTTTATATTTACCGAGGAACGCAATTTAAGGTGAGTTCACGGCCCCACTTTTACAGCTTTAACTTTTGGGGGAGAAAACATGCGCTAAACTATTTTGGTAACATATGTCATACTATGGTTTTAACTTTGCATTGCTATACGATCTTTTAAAAGTCCCGGGAGAAAACCATGAATGTGCGGGGATGCACAACGGGGGAAGTGTGGATAGATCTATTGGGCGTGACCTGCCCCACTCGTCGGCTTGGAGGGCCGGGCGGGTGCATATTGTCTCAAACTGGTAACATTGGTATCATGCTGAACATTCGGGCTGAACATTGCTAAACATTGCCAAACGTATCTAGTAATGGTTTTCCAATCGTAGTAGTAATAAAACGTACGCCTAGCTAGCGTTCTTGGTAACATTGGTATAGTATGGACATGGTAACGCTTTGGTAACTATTTCGGTAACATATTGAACAAACATGTGAACTCACCAGCATTATATATGTTGACGTCTTTTTGGCATGTTTTTCTCAGGTTGCTAAGGTAGCATCGATTGGACTAGGCGCACGGGTCTGCATTGGCGTCTAGGCTTAGTGGCATATTTTAAATAAGTGTCTTGAACATTTGGGAACACAGTTTTGTAATTGATTAATCTTTAAATGCTTTCGCTATATTTTAATGGTTTGATAACCGAGTTTTGAGTTTACGTATTTCATATAGTGTTGTTTATTGTGACCGTTGACTTGGATCCTGGTTTGTCATGCGCCTCGCGGTAAAACTCCGCAAGTGGAAATTTGAGGGTGTGACAATATGAGTCCGCGATTACGTGCGATTGCAAGATTGAAACAAGAAATTGCAATAATGTATTGAAGATATTGAGGATTGCGAGAGTGATGAACATAAGAAAGTTGGAGAAAATGAACAGGCGGACGGTAAAGAAAACAATGAAGAGATAAATGAACGTGATAATGAGCATGAGAAAGATGACGATGACAAGGTTTGTGAACTAATTAGAAAGAAACAGATGGAAGAAAGTGAAGATATTTACGAAGAACAAAGAGTAAAGAAGAAGACCAAATCAAGAGTTATGCAAGAAGATGTTAAAGAGGAAGCAAAAGAAGAAAGAAAGGAATGGATAACCAACATCAACGCAAGCGAAAAGATATAGGATACAATTATGATTATGAGAATAAGTGTGAAGAAGAGGAAAATGATGGGACACAGTGGAAAGAAAACAATTGGATACAATGGAAGATTAAGTTGAGGAATAAACAACAAGAAATTGAGAATGGAACCTTGCTGGAAAGAAATGAATTGTGTGTCTCTGTTCTGAAGAAGGAAGCGTTGAATCAAGAGAAAAGGAAGAGAAGATTGAATTTAGTGACTATATCTAGCGACAAAGGAGGAAATATTTTAGCGAGAGGAGGAAAATTACTAGCGACAAAAGAAAGGAGATTTAAAGATCTTGTGTACGGAAATTTCGAAAAATCTAGAAGACCTATAATGGAACAGAGAATAAAGAAACAACAAAATCTTTATTGCTATCGTGAACCCAGACGTACGATTCATCATGGACATATCAAAGTAAATTATGAAGATGAATACAAACGGGGTGTACGAATCAAGTCATCTGAAGAAATCAAAATGAAGAATTCCTACGCTTTAAGAGACAATCTACAAGTTCTCCCAATCTAGCTTAAGGGAGGGTATATAGGGGAGAGATAATTTGAAAACCCTCTCCACTTAAGAAAACCATGAAAACCATCATCTTGACCCTTCATTTAGTATCATCTATGGTTCTTGTTTTTTCAGATTTTATATAAGTAAGATATTACTTTAGTCTTCAAAGGGCAAAATGGTCCTCTTACCCTTTAAGTGTTCTCTCTCTTCTCTTTCCTCTCTCTAAAACCATCAAGTGTCTCTCTCCTCTCTCTTACTTTTCAATCTCCTCTCTTCTCTCTTCTCTCTTTAAAACAATTCATTCACTATTTTCCAGGGCAAAACAGAAGTTTTTTTTAACAAATTACATATGTTTTTGCAACTTATTCACAAAAACATATAAATAAATTATACACACAAACACAAAAACATATGAAAAAGTATAACACAAAAGAAAAAAAACATATGTTTTTATAACACAAACACAAAAGGATATGATAAATTATGATCTCAAACAGCAAAAACATATGTTTTTACATGAAAAAACAAATGTTTTAGATCAAAATCAAAGCTTTGATAGACAAGTTATTTACAAAACAAACCAGAAAATCTAAATCTATAAAATTTATAAAAACAAAACCCATCATCTTGCACCTTCGGATATGTTACCAAACTCTTGGACTTTTTCATGCTTTGGGTAGTTGTACCAAGTGCAGAAAAAGTTGTACATCGCTTTTCTTGAGATGAAATCTAGTATAAAAAAAAATATTAGCACCCATCATAAATTTACAGTTAACACAAAATAAAAAAAAAAACGAAGTAGAAAAACTGTATGCAGTAACCATAAGGGATATCATAAATCAAAAAGCATAGAAAGTTGAATCTTAACAAAGTCAACAAAAAACATAAATCTTACAAAGAAAAACATGAATCTTTGACCGACATAGTGTCGTCGCCGCCGCTGAACCACCACCACTATTGATGTGTGTCTTACCCATCACCATGTTTGCTTTACTCTTCGCACTTGAGAGAGAAAAAATGGGTGTGAGCTTGGAGGGTTCGAAGGTGATACTTATCCCCTACATGACTTACGATCAATGGATGCAGGACCCGTTTTTGCTGCAAACCACCAGGTCGGATCCTCTTGCCCTTGAAGAAGAATACCAGATGCAGCTTTCTTAGACCCAAGACCCCCCAGTACTCCTTTCTTGAATCTTGAGTTTAAAAGATCATAACATTCAGATCTGAATGGCAGCTTGTTTTTCATGAGAGAGAGAGAGAGAGAGAGATATCTGAATGGATGAAAGTTTAATTTGGATGGATGAAACTTACAGATCTGGATGAAAGGTGTAGAGAGATAACATCTTTAAAGTTTTGTAGAGAGAGAATGGGTTAGGGGAAAGGGGATATTATAATGGTTTTGTCAGATGGATTAAATAGGTTGTAATGACTAGAATACCCTTCAACAATCTTTTTCCTTTGCTTGGTGGAGCAATGTGTACCATATAAAAGGGTTTACTTGGTTTTCTCAAGTGAAGTTGGTTTTCAATTTAGAATTGGCCTATATATATATATATATAAAAGCTAGATAAATAGATATTATCATCATGTATATTATGTAATATATAGTCCTGATGGTTAACTCACAGTCATGACGGTTAATATAGTTGTGGCGGTTACGGTTTTAGTAATAAGTATAAATATGTGTCATATGTATCATTTGAACGGTTATCAAGTTTGTTATCAAACCAAAAGAACCGAAGAACATCAAAAGACAATCTTTGTACAATTATCGATTACCAATAAAATCATATATTTGTCTATAGATTCTTATGTTTGATTTCGTTTATTATCATTCGCTGCCAACAAGTACAAGTAATTGTAAACGATCGGGTTTATTTCTTGATGCTAAAGTCTTTATTGGTAAATGTAGAAGAAAATCGGATTTTGAAAACATGAATTGAAATATAGGGTCAAGTTATGTTATACAGTGTAACAAAAATGAAAAGGTGTGAAGAATATATACAAAAAACATAGTAAATCACGAAATATGATACAATAAGCCACAAAATATAACACAATGCTGAAGAAAAGAAAACACAATAATGAAAATAAGAAAAAAAAACACAATAATACATAAAAGACATCATGATATATATAACGTAAATTCTAAAAACTACAAGCTAAAAATCCAAAAAAGCGTAAACCTAAAATCAAAGATCGTATGGTTTAATGATACGGTTCCAATGCTGCGTGCAATGAGTTCAATAGGAACCCATTTGATACTCTTCCTACGACTTCCTATTTTTCTTTCACTATGTATGTTGTAAAAACACACCGGAACCAATCACAATCGAACACAATTAACCAACGATTAAAGTCTTTATTGATTAACGAACGATTACAAGAAACGAATTGAAATGAAAAAGATTACACACGACTAACGCTAAATGGTTACCCTGATCAGTTTACAAAGCCCTAAACCTGATCATAACGACTCTTTACAACCTGACTTTAAAAGTGACACAAATAGCCCATTAAGTCTGGACTTTATTACAAACAGACTAAAAACATATTATAACATTGAATGGACTTTGAGATATTGACAGAATCACCCCCTGAGACTTTCAGCAGCTTAGGAAACATATGTTTGACAGTTGACTTTCATAGTTGACTCATGATTTTGACCCATTTTTACAATAGCGTATTTGATTCTAACCTTTAAACCCGCTAATGTCCAATAGAAAACTTAGCAACGAAAATCTTTATTTTTAATTTCTATGATTTATTAAAAAACACTCACGACGATATACATATATCTCAATTAAATTTGACATATGTATTTGTTTTTCGAACAGAATTCTAAAATATGTATTATATATGCTCAGCTATGTATCGAATTGAACTTCATGCGTGATTACTTAAACTTCTTGCTACCTCTAGTTAAGTGGGAGATCAACTTAAAGTTTTCTTGTCGATTAATCCATGAAATACTAATTATAAGTCAAGTAGACCGATGATATGTCAAATTATTAAGTACCACGTGTATGAATGTATTTTATGCAAATGGTTACATGTTTTGACTTCTCATCAACTATAAAATTAATCAAACAAGAATTCTCTTTATCGACAAGACAAATTTAATTGAGATTTAATCAAGATTTATCCTAGAATATTAGTATTCTTAATATTATGCAATAGTGTAGGATATTCAGGCCAAGTTATGTCGGTTGATAATAACCGCCAAAACAAAGGGTATAATTAAAATACCCCTCATATGTACAACATTTCGGTTGTTAATAAAGTGTGTGCTTATGTGTGTCCCCATAAATCCATAATACCTGTTCTTCGTTAGTCACTGCACAATATTCTTGTGCATATACACTCCTTAATTGTTCATGATCCAAACATATTCAATGATCCTAAATTGATAATCTATCCCGGCCGGGATACATGATGTATATAGTACAAGCAGAAAAGTATTGGGATAAATGATAATGAATCGTGATATTATATATAGGCATAGTTGTAGTCACACAGAAACTTAACACTTGATTTTACAATACATATATAAGATCTACAAATACTTAAACACTGAACAACCCTTGCGGTACATGAAACAAGCTTCTTAGACCCTAAAACAAAACCCGAATTTGAGCTCCATTGTGATAACATTTATTCAAACTTGGACTTGATTTGTGAGCAAACGATCCATACTTTAATTCACACATACCGATCAGAGGAAACAAACAAACCTTTGAACTACAATAGATCATAGTTAGCTAAGGTAGGAACTACATGTCTCTTACCTCAAACATATTGCGGTTTTTTACGACTATATCAAACATATGCATCGGTTTGAGTTTGTTAAAGTTTTTAGGCAGAGAAATAAGATGCACATTCGATCTTTTGTGAAATTGCAACAAATCAGGATCATCGTAGTACCGCTCCCATCCTAATGATGACAACAACCTTCCCAGAACATCGTATGAAGTCACCACTTCGTTTGTTGGTAGATAAACCAGGACCTTACGTCGGCCCGAACCTTGATAGGAATCACTTCCAGGGCTCTCCACGAGTTGAACCACACCGTTCTGCTTGAACACCCAAACACCAGACATATCTTTAGTTCTTAAGTTATGGTTTTTATGAGCAAGGATATGAATATTGTTTGGAGTCCAGAGTGGGGGTTTATATAAGGGTTTTTAGGCACGTGAGTTGGAGAATATATACATATATCTTTTTCTATATATGATACATAAAAGCATGCGTTGTGGCCCAATTAAACGGTTAAGAGAAGATTTTGTGTTGAGGGCATGACATACCCACATGTGAATGTGTGGGGGAGGGGAATCCAAAATCTTTTTCCATGTCATTATAAACCTTACAAACATAAAGGGAATCTTAAACTCAGATTGGTCGAGTCGTAGTGGAACAACTTAAATTGGAAACAACTGTATGGATCGGCTTCCGGAGTGACCAGATGTTGATTGATATTACAAGCAATCAAGCATGACCAATATTGTTGTATTATTATCAACTTACTTTGATAAGAAAAAGTATGTAGTGTACATCATGAGGATCTATCCGGCCTTCCCTTCATTTTTATCCTTAATCTCTCTTTCTTCTCTAGTAACACTCTGCCTATTCTAGAGTTAACTTGTCGCTTAATAGTAACTATAACTAGAATCACAAACGTTATTCCATAAGTAATAAAAACCTTAAATAAAATTTAATGAACTATGAATTATTCTATTACATTTACTTCTACAATATTCTCCTTTTGCTCCCGAGCGCCGTTTTGTATGCCCCCGATAACTTGGATAACCAAACGTACAAAAACCACGAGTATGTTTAAGCAAAAAATTGTTCAATGACCCAATAAGGGTAATAGTGGAGAGTTCAAATGAGAAGAAATGTTTTGTAAGAACAAAAAGAACAAAATTCTAACCAATCGAAACTTTGATTTAATAATTGTATTTAATGTGAAATTGATTATTAATTTTTTGTAACCCTCTCTACACTAGTTAAATAAATGAAAATCACAATTCATTTTTAAAATATATTATTCCAAATTAAAGTGAAGGGTAATTTCGATATGTGTAGGATATATATATATAGGATGGAAGTTTATATGTGTAGGATAAGGATAAATGTATGATAATCTCGATATGCGTAAGATAAACATATGATAATTTTGATATATGTAGGATGAATTTTTATACGTGTAAGACAAATTTTGATAATATGTAGTATAAAGTGTTAATTACTAATTAATTAGATAGATGATAATTAATATAAGAAGAGTTAAAAAAAATTAATATTATGTAACTTTTTATTTTTGTTCTCACATGGATTTCTTCTCATTTGATCCTCCCTCATAAACCCAAATACAATATCTCATATAAATATATATATATATGAGAGATTAATTTGAGAAGAGTGATTAAGCACGAGAAGTGTGAGAGGACATATTTAACCAATCAAAAATTAACATTCAATTTGGTTTTTAAATCACAAACGTTATTCCATAAGTAATAAAAATATTACACTTACCCTAACTCATATTGGCAACTTGTCGGTTCTCTTCAATATCTTGCATTTACAAAACCCGACGTGTCTTTTGCTGTCAATAGGCTATCACAGTACGTGCATGCTCCCACTTAACTTCATTGGCAAGCATTAAAATGTGTCCTTCGTTATCTAAAGGGCACATTCATCATGGTCTATTTCTTAACCGGACTCTCGACTTGATCTTCAAGCCTTCACCGATTCTGATTGGGGTGGAATTGGTGAAGGGGGCGGTCCACTATTGCCTACATAATTTATCTTGGTTCCAATATCCTATCTTGGTGTTCCACACGTCAAAAGTCCATCTCTCGTTGTTCTACTGAAGCTGAATATAAGGCATTGGCAAAGGGTGCACAATGTCGGGGCAACATATTTGTGTGCAAATCCAATATATCATTCGCATATGAAACAACTACCACTTTGTTAGCGAAAAGATTGCAAATAGAACTTTACGGGTCCAACACATTCACTCGGAAGACCAACTAACCGATGTTCTCACCAAGCCTCTAGACCATGGCCCGTTTCTTTGTCTAAGATCTAAGATTAGAGTATCTGATGGCTCCCCATCTTACGGGGCATATTAAATAACATATTATTGTAAAAAATATTAATGTAATTTAATAGTTTCTTGTTTTACAATTTTGTATTTTTAGATAGGATTCAATGGTTAATTTGACCCCTTAATCTTTGCATTGAGAATTGTAAACTTTGGTTATTATCTCTGTGAATAATATCTAACACTTTTAATCATTCAAATCAAGAGTTCACAAAACTGACTCTAAATCTATACATATAATAAACCAAAGCCATTTTAATGACATGGCACTCAAAGAGGGTATTCTCTTCATTGAGTGTGTCATGTGTCATCCATGTGGCAAGGGCTTTATATTAGGAAAATAATAATTTAAAATTTAAAAACAAAATTAGATTTTTATCTCCAATGTTTCCTCAAGGGGTTTATTTTAGGAAAATAATAATTTAAAATTTAAAAACAAAATTAGAATTTTATCTCCAATGTTTCCTCTCATAACTTTTAAACGTTAATATCTTTTATACACGAGATTTTTTAAAGAAAAAAATTACACCAAATTAACGAGCGTTTTATTATCTTTCCAACGGGTACCATAGTACTATATAAAAACGGAGAAAAAAACGACTATTTTTTTGTGTGGTTTGTTCATACAGGAAAAAAAACACAAAGTGTTCAGGTTATTCATTAATCATGTATAGGCAAGTCATTAGTTATGTTCAAACCAGTAAATAAGAATTTTATTTACAACATGTGTTAGCATTGGAGTTGTACATTGTTTTAGGTTAGGTTTTAATATTAGAGTTATACATTGTTTAATGTTGTGCACTAACATTGGAGATACATTGTTAATTGTTTTAGGTTAAGTGCTACCCGAAGCTTTCCTACATGTAACTGTAAAACGCATCGGTCTATGTCAGATGTAAAATTGATATTTCAAATTAGATTTCTCAACCCGGGACGCTCCCTGGATATAATCTAGTATAACTTTATACAAATTACATAAATGACCTGTTGGCTATACCACATGGATTTAGAATTTATAATAAAATATCGCACGTACTTGAGTCTTAAAATTACATAAATGACCTGTTGGCTATACCACATCGAAATAAACAATTGACAACTTGAAAATCATTAAATGTCAGCTTGATACATCGATCACTGGAACATGGAAAATGTAACATAAATATACTTATAGTAGAGCAACCACAAAGAAATTAACTAATTGACATAAGAAGACATCAGATGCCTCTATGATATTATATTTCGCACATTAATTGAAGATTACCTATAAAAAAAAGAAAGGCATATGTTCTAAGCCTTTTCCTTATACTATTTTGCATGCCTAATGTTCCAGAATAAATAATATTGCTAATTACGTCTGCAAATGGAAATAGCCATTGTTTTACGTACTTGCATAGTCTTTAACTTATAAGATAGCCATTGCTCTCATCATATGTAACAACCAAACTGAGCCATATTAATTTCTTTGCTTAATTTCTTTCAAGTATTCTTTGTTTGCATTTCACATTCCACAAATGAATCTATTACACGAGAATGACAGGTAATCGGATAACAAGTTGCGCTGCTACCTCTTTCTGCATTACAAAATATATTTGACTAAAAAATCTTGGTTCTTGGAGCTCTATGGGTTACTATACACCACCTTCTGGTTAAATGGTTTTTTGAAATCTCATTAGAAGTATAAAACCATGAGTGAAAACATGACGTTGTCCCACTCAAAGCACAATATGATTATAGACAAAATTACACGGATGGTGCCTGTGGTTTTCATGTAATAACACCTTAAGGTACTAAGCAACTTTTTTTACTTCTTTAGCGCCCATGGTTTAGTTTTTGTAACGAAAATGGGTATTAAGGTTTGTTTTTGTAACAATGTTGGGTACTAATACTAACTATCATTAAAGTTTCTGTTAACTTTAGTTAAAGTGATTAGAATGCCTTTTTATAAACTAGAGGGGCCATTATGTATTAAACTTCATTTACAAAACCTTTAGTACCCAAACATGAAACTTTAGATAAACCACAGGGACTAACCATGTAATTAACTCATTATTTTATTAAATATATTTATCCCGTTATTTATAAAAATTAATCCAAGTTATTAGATTAATAGTTGTAACCATAAAGAAAACATTAATCTAATAACACAAGTCCATCCAACATTAAGTTAAATGTTTTCTTTATGGTTACAACTATTAATCTAATAACTTGGATTAATTTTTATAAATAATGGGATAAATATATTTAATTAAACAATGTTTTAATTAAATATTCCTTATTTAATTATAAATCTTAAAAATAAATACATTTAATAAAATAATGAGTTAATTACATGGTTAGTCCCTGTGGTTTATCTAAAGTTTCATGTTTGGGTACTAAAGGTTTTGTAAATGAAGTTTAATACATAATGGCCCCTCTAGTTTATAAAAAGGCATTCTAATCACTTTAACTAAAGTTAACAGAAACTTTAATGATAGTTAGTATTAGTACCCAACATTGTTCCAAAAACAAACCTTAATACCCATTTTCGTTACAAAAACTAAACCATGGGCGCTAAAGAAGTAAAAAAAGTTGCTTAGTACCTTAAGGCGTTATTACATGAAAACTACAGGCACCATCCGTGTAATTTTGTCATGATTATAAAATTGAAACACAATTTTTTTTAATTCTAGCAATTAAATAAAAAAAATATGAATTCTTATTATCTAAGAATAAATAAGCTTGGCCCACAAAAATGGTTTATTGTTATGTTAAAAAAAAAAACTATGATATGTGATAGGTTTTATAAAGAAAAACCTATAAAACTTCCAAGAATAATAAGATAAAGGAGAGATCAAAGCACAAAAGCTTTCTTTTAATTTTTCATTCTATGTCTAAACATTAACAAGCTCTCAACATATATAGTTTTACAAACAAAACATAACCGAACAACTACCCACTAGTCCACTACCTTTAACTTACTGACCCACTATTTCTAATAACATGGAATAAAAATACATAAACTCAATTTAAAGAAATCCACGTATGCATGAAGTTTGCACACAACTTGCATGATGTACATGCACGTAATTTTGGAGGGATGCAATGGAGTAATGGCAAGTATCATTCCCGTGCCCTTGAAAACGTCATTGTCCTCAAGGACGGTATAAACTTCCACGGGGTCGCCATTCGACTCTCCCAAAAGCATTCGGTGTAGTCACAACCAACCGTGACGGTGGTCGCCACGGCGGTCGCCATTCGACTCTCCCAACGACATTGGGTGTCGTCTCAACTGTTGAAGAATAATTCAAACTCTCATGCATGCACGTGCATGGATAGTCTTGGCTCTCTAATTCAGTTCCTACTTTCCAGCTTGATCCGGTCTTCCAGTTTGAATAAAAGCCGTTGGTGAATAACCGTTGGTGATCCAAGTTTTTAGCCTTAAGTCGTTTGTTTTTTATCTATAAATTGTAAGTTCAAGTTCATTGTTATACACTTCATTTTCTGATCACTTTCAGTTTATTAATAATATTGAGAGTCAAGCTTTGGTACTTTGTGTTCTTGTGTGAGTTTAAATTCCAACAGAGTGGTATCAGAGCACAGGTGGTGCTCTCTTTAAGTGTCTAGTAACAAAAGCAATCACTCCGTTCGTTCAAATGGCAGAACAAGCTAACCCTATGCTAATGGCTCCCTCTCCAATCCCGGTTTTCAAGGGAGAGGGTTATGAACATTGGAGTATTAGGGTGAAGACAATTTTAAAGTCCAGAGATCTGTGGGACCTCGTAGAAACTGGTGTGAATGAAGCCGATGCTGATCAAGGCAGATTAAAGACCAACAGAAAGAAAGATGCTCATGCTCAGGCTGTGATTCAACAGGCTGTGCATGACCAGTTGTTTTCAAGAATAGCTGCTGCAACATCTGCCAAGGAAACCTGGGATATACTAAAAATGGAATTTCAAGGAGATGCTCAAGTCAGATCTGTTAAGCTTCAAGGCTTAAGGAGAGACTTTGAAAACTTGAGCATGAAGGAGAATGAGTCAATAGGAGACTATTTCTCAAGAGTGATGGGAATAGTGAGTCAGCAGAGATCCTATGGTGAAGTGATAGTTGATCGATTAATTGTTGAAAAAATATTAAGGAGCCTAACCCCAAAGTTTGATTACATAGTACCCTCAATTGAAGTATCATATGATATGTCCACTCTTACACCAGTGAGACTTATGGGATCTTTGCAATCCCAGGAAGAAAGGATAAAGAGTAGGAGTACTGGTGTTGTGGTTGTGGCTGACAAAGTTGAAAGGGCAGATGAACAAGCCCTTCAGGTGTTCAATGAAACAGGAACTGGAAGAAGTGCTCAGTTCAACACAAGAGGAAGAGGAAGGATCTACACAAGAGGAAGGGGCAGAGGCAGATCTAGAGATAGAAATAGAGGTCCTCAATGCTATGTGTGCAACAGGTATGGCCATGTCAAAAGGGATTGCTGGTACAATGATGAGAATCATGCTAATGTTGCTGAGAATGAGGGACAAGAAACTGATGCAGCAGAAGAACCTCATCTTTTCATGATTTACACACCAACAAAAAGGTTTGCTCTCATGACACACTCAGGTAACAATCACAAATCTACCTGGCTTTGGTTCCTTGATTCTGGTTGCTCCAACCACATGACAGGAAACAAAGACAGCTTTACAAAGATTGATAACTCTTTCAAATCTGTAGTTAGACTGGGTGATAAGAAAGGATTACTTGTAGAAGGGAAGGGGACAGTGAGAATAGATCTAAGTAATGGAGGATATAGATTGTTAGATGATGTCTATTATGCCCCTAGCCTAGAGTACAATCTTTTGAGTGTGGGACAGTTAATGAGGAAAGGTTACTCACTATTTTTTGATGAAGATAAGTGTGTTATTAAGAACAGAAATACTGGTGCTACAATGATGACTGTGAATGTGGCCACCAATAACATGTTCTTGCTTGATGCTTCAACTGCTGAATCAACAAGTCCTGACAGAATTGCCCCTGAAGTAGATGAAGTATCAAGACTGTGGCATCAAAGGTATGGTCACTACAACTCCAATGCTTTAAAAGTTTTGCATGATAAAAGGATGGTGTTGGGTATGCCACGAATTAAATCTTTTGGTGAATGTAATGGATGCACATTTGGTAAACAAACCCAATCTCCTTTTAGTTCTAAGTTGTGGAGAGCTAAGAGGAAACTTGAGCTGGTATATGCTGATGTTTGTGGCCCAATGCAAGTGCCTAGTCTAGGTGGAAGTCTCTATTATTTGCTGTTCATAGATGACTTCACCAGGATGTGTTGGGTGTACTTTATTAAACAAAAATCTGAAAAAGAAGCTGAGTGCTCAATCAAAACTTTCAAAACTGATAGGGGAGGTGAGTTCTGCTCTAATGAATTCAATCAATTCTGTGAACTTCATGGGATCAAAAGAGAACTCACCCCTCCTTATACACCTCAAAACAATGGTGTAGTGGAGAGAAAGAATAGAACTGTAATGGGCATGAGTAGAAGGATGATAAAACAGAAGCAACTCCCCAATTTTTTCTGGGCTGAAGCAGTGGCAACTGCTGTGTATTTGATCAATATTTCTCTGACAAAGGCAGTTAACAATAAGACACCTAATCAGGCTTGGTACAACTACAAGCCAAAGGTTGATCATTTGAAAGTTTTTGGAAGTATGGCCTATGTTGTTACACCATTCCAGGGGAGAAGGAAGTTGGATGATAGGTCTGAATCATCAATTCTCATTGGTTCCATCAATGAGACTGATGGATATAGATTCTATGATCCAACTAGCAAGAAGATCTTTACAAGAAGAGATGTGCAGATAAGAGAGGGTGAAAAGTGGGAATGGAAAGACAATGTGAGCAAGGAAAGTTATGAAGCTAACTACATTGATCCTTTTCCTGTGTTTTTGAATGACAGTTATGAAGACAATGACATTGAAGGTGTACAAGCTCAGTCAAATGAAGCTGTCCAAACACAGACAAATAATGAAGTGTCAATTCAGTCTAGTTCTAATGAAGCTAGTAGCAGTGGGACCAGCAGTGGAAGTCCACATGATTCTGATCAGTCCTCACCCTCTCTAGTGCTCAAATCTCTAAGTGACATATACTCCAAAGCCAAGAAAGTGACTGCCAACTATGAAACACATAGTATTCATGATGATGATCCTGCTACTTGTCAATTTGCTTTAAGTGTTGCTGACCCAATTGATTATCCTGAAGCTGTCTTAAAAGAAGAATGGAGGGCAGCTATGAATGAGGAGATTAAAGCCATAGAAAAGAACAACACCTGGAGTTTAGTGAAGCTACCAACTGGAAAGAACTTGGTTGGGCTAAAATGGCTTTTCAAGACAAAAATGGGACCTGATGGAGAAGTGTTGAAGCACAAAGCAAGACTGGTTGCTAAGGGATACTTACAGCAGCAGGGGTTAGATTATCAGGAGACTTTTGCTCCTGTAGCACGTTTTGAAACAATTAGAATCATTATATGTGTTGCTGCTCAACTTGGTTGGGAACTACATCAGCTGGATGTGAAGTCAGCATTCTTGAATGGAGATCTGAATGAAGAAATTTATGTCCAGCAGCCAGAGGGATTTGAGGTTCAAGGGCAGGAAGAGAAGGTGTATAAGCTAAGGAAGGCTTTGTATGGTCTCAAGCAGGCTCCTAGAGCCTGGTACTCTAAGATTGATGGGCATTTTGTGAAGAATGGATTCAAGAGAAGCAATAATGAACCAACACTATATGTAAAAAGATTTGATGATGATCATATTATCTATGTGTGCATGTATGTTGATGATATCATATGCACAAGCTCGAGTCCCAGGTTGATAGCAGAGTTTAAAGAAGTAATGAAGAATGAATATGAAATGTCTGATATGGGGCTGCTTCAATATTTTCTTGGTCTAGAGATTAAGCAGGCAAAAGATGGTATTTTTCTATCACAAGAGAAATATGCAAAAGAACTATTAAAGAAGTTTGGTCTCAGTGAATGCAACCAAGAAAATATACCTATGTGTGTTAGTGAAAAGTTTCAAGTGGAGGATCAAGCTGACAAGGCAAATGAAGGTTTGTACAGAAGTTTAGTGGGAGGTCTGATTTACTTGACACACTCAAGACCTGATCTTGCTTATTCAGTGGGCATAGTGTCAAGATTCATGCAAGTCCCATCTAAGGTACACTGGGGAGCTGCAAAAAGAATACTTAAATATGTTGCAGGAACAGTCAAATTTGGAGTGTGGTACAAAAAGGGAAAGAAGGTTCAGTTGACAGGTTACACTGATAGTGACTGGGCAAGCAATGTTGATGATCGTAAAAGCATTTCAGCTCATGTGTTTACATTGGGCAGTGGGTCAATCACATGGAGTTCAACGAAGCAGCAGACTGTGGCTTTATCAAGCACAGGGGCAGAATATGTATCAGCTGCAGCAGCAACATGTCAAGGAGTGTGGATCAGACGAATTTTGGAAGAGCTTGGTTTGGTTCAAGATCAAGCTACTGTGATTTATTGTGATAACAAGTCCACTATCAACCTGAGTAAGAATCCAGTTATGCATAGTAGGTCCAAGCACATAGAGTTAAAGTATCACTTTCTAAGAGAAATGGTTGCTCAAGAACAGGTTACATTGGAGTTTTGTTCTACACATGAAAAGCTGGCTCATGTTCTCACTAAGGCTCTTAATCGTGAAAGGTTTGCAATGCTCAGGCATAGGTTAGGAGTTGTGGAGTTTGAATTAAGGGGAGGTGTTGAAGAATAATTCAAACTCTCATGCATGCACGTGCATGGATAGTCTTGGCTCTCTAATTCAGTTCCTACTTTCCAGCTTGATCCGGTCTTCCAGTTTGAATAAAAGCCGTTGGTGAATAACCGTTGGTGATCCAAGTTTTTAGCCTTAAGTCGTTTGTTTTTTATCTATAAATTGTAGGTTCAAGTTCATTGTTATACACTTCATTTTCTGATCACTTTCAGTTTATTAATAATATTGAGAGTCAAGCTTTGGTACTTTGTGTTCTTGTGTGAGTTTAAATTCCAACATCAACTGTGCGCCATGGTGGCCTCGCGAAATTGGTTCCTAGCGCATTAAGAGTAGTCGTTACATAACGCCATGGATATCTCCAAGGTGGGCGCCATTCGCGTCTTTCGGTTGTACCGTAGAGAGGTGTCAATTTATTTGTCGACCGTAAATCCACTGTAAGCTTCCACAGTCCCATGCGTGGCGTTGGTACAACGATTGTGACGGTAGTGGTGGCCCAGTTTATAGGTGAAACCGCTGATTGTAGTGAGTCGAGTGCATCAAAGGGCTGGGAAGCAGGTGGTGCCGATGTCACGACCGGTAGTGGTGCAAACTGATCGGTCCAGGACTGTTGGTTTGGTGGATTGGTTTCATAGATGATGTGTTGATGAAGTTTTAGTGGATACTGGTTGTTGTTGGTGGGTTGTAGCGGTGGTAGTACTTGGATCCCATGAGTTGTGATAGCGGTTTTTCTTTCGGCGTGGGATACAGTTCTACTAAAATGATTGTGCATGGCAGAGACATGTTTGGTGAGGTCTTCAACCATGGCTGCCATGGTTATGGATAAGGTGTTGTGGCATGTTTCGGGATGCCGATGGGGGTGTTGTTGAGGCAGTGGGTGTGGTGGGTTGCCGAGTTCAATATTTTGTGGTGGATGGTCGGTTTCGATTTGGTTAATCGCTTGAGCCAAGGAGGGGACGAGGTTATGTGATGGGTCGGTTTCGGTACCATTATTGGAGGCGGTGGTGGTATGGAAACGATGAAGTTGCGGTGGTGAAAGACTTCCACGTGAGGCGTTCGGGTCCTCGATACCACGAATTGAACCAAGAAAACGGTTCGTCATCGAAGTACTCGACTACATAAGCAAACCGGTTTTCATCATAAATTGCATATGAGGAAAAGAACCGCTCAAACTCACAAAGCCAACGGGCCGGATTTGAACCGGTAAATCGAGATAGAATAGTGGAGTCACTGAGTTCTTTCAAAGCCATAGAAACTAAGGCTCAATGAAAGCACTAATTGATAGGTTTTACAAAGAAAAACCTACAAAACTTCCAAGAATAACAAGATAAAGGAGGGATCAAAGCACAAAAGCTTTCTTTAATTTTTCATTCATGTCTAAACATTAACAAGCTCTCTACATATATAGTTTTACAAACAAAACATAACCGAACAACTACCCACTAGTCCACTACCTTTAACTTACTGATCCACTATTTCTAATAACATGGAATAAAATTACATAAACTCAATTTAAAGAAATCCACGTATGCATGATGTTTGCACACAACTTGCATGATGTACGTGCACGTAATTTTGGAGGGATGCAATGGAGTAATGGCACGTATCAATATGTGTTGAAGCCGTTAATACAAATGAAAAGAAAAGTAAAAAAAAACACCAAAAATAATCAACTATAACATCAACGCTTTAATTTAAATAGATAAAATGGTCATTGACTTTCAAACGTTGGCCAAGCTGTAACCGGCACTTAGTGTCTATTTTGAAAAAAGTTGGTCAAACATGTATATCATAGTAATTTTCCCAATGAGACGGGAACGAACTCATGCATGCATTGGAGGGGTTGTCCCTCACGTTCATTTGTGGGTGCTTCCAGAATATCACATAGTGGTTTATTGTTATGTTAAAAAAAAAAAAAAAAAAACTCATGATATGTGTTGGAGCCATTAATAAGAATGAAAAGAAAAGGGAAAAATACCAAAATAATCGATTGTAACACTTTAATTTAAATAGACAAAATGGTCATTGACTTTCAAACGTTGGCTATGCGGTAACCGGCACTTACAGCATTCACGGTAGCTTCCATATCCATCATTTACTCACAACCACATATTACATTAAAATCATTACAGTTTTTCTTTCTCCTTCACTCATAACAACTTTAAACAAATATTAAAAAATAAATACAGTTTTCAGTTTTCCTTAAAAGATTCTCAAATAACCCCAAATATACTGATAAACAGTAGATTCCTCATTTTTTTCACTCACAACCACTTCCATCCTCATAAAAAATTATAGGGTTTTCTCTCACGGAATTATAGGGGACCAAATGGCACTGCTCTTACTCTCTTAGTATCTATTTTGTAAAAAGTTGGTCAAAGATGTATATCATAGTAATTTTCCCAAAACAAATTAGGTGTGATTAGAGCATCTCCAATGGAAGAAACAAGACGAGAACGAACTCACGCATGCATTGGAGGGGTTGTCCCTCACGTTCATTTGTGGGTGCTTCCGGAATATCACATAGAGCCGGATGGATTGCAGGTGGGCCCCTCTCACACAAGTCATATTTTTTGTATATTGTTTTTATTAAGGGTGTTGGAAAACGAATGCAGCATTTGACATAGCATATGTGTTTGTGTGCATGGTCGGTTCGGAGCAAGGGCAGAGTGGGCGATCGCTGAGGGTCAAAAACATTTTAGGGCCCATTTGAGGGACCAACCAAAAGGGTACAAGTGTTGGTGGCAATTGGTGGCCCGGGTACTCTCGAGTACCTGATTCGCCAAAAGGGTGTCCGAGAGTGCTCGAAAACTGATTCGTTAGCCGTTAAAAAAAAAAAAGGCTTTGGTTGGTGAGTCAATGAGAGCTTTTTGACTTGGGTTTAATATATAGCTCTTTTTTTTTCTTTTTGTTGGTGGCTATTTTTGCTAGCCTTTGTTTAGCCTTTGTTGGTCGTTTAAAAAAGTTTAGTTTGAATTTTAAATAATCCTAGGGTTGTATATTTCATTTTTGGTACTAATGAATAATGATAATCCGTTAAATTGAGTGGATAAGTACCGTGTTCTATTGTTCTATTATAGTCAATTTATTTACAGGTGTTTCTTGTTTTCTTATGTTTTTCGTTTTTCTAATGGTTTCGTATTCTTATATAGGGTCTATTATACACATTTGAGTTTAACAAAAATTCTCATCAAAGGTATCATGTTGTTATAGTAAGTATGAATAGTTCTACAATAGGTTCTATCATTTATTTCATTACATTACTTTTGTTTTATTTATGTTATAACAATTATCATCGTATTATGAGTATTTCTTTTAATATATGTAATTTATGAGTTTATATGGGATAGAGCCCGTGTTTTTTTTCTCGCCGAGGGCCTATTTTTTTTTTACATTTTCGGAGACGGCCCTGTTTGTGTGCATCTAAAATTTTGTGACCTTGGAGAAGCCCTTATTTTGTCTTAGTACTAACAAAATTCAGAAAAGTTGTGTACACCTATAATTTGAATTTGAATCTATTAATATACAAACAAGCAGGACAATAAAATAAGATATAGATTTGTCACACAGAAACTTGATTTTTCATATCACACAATTGCAATATAAGATTTTCAGATACATGTACACCAAACTCCCTTGCACTACATAAATTTAGATTCTTGAACCCTAAAAAGAGACACTCAAATTTAAGCCCTATTTTGCACATGAACATTGTGACAACCCATAATCAAACTTTGACTTGCCTTGTCTGCAAAAGACACATAAAAACTAATTAATTAACATCTCTAACTTCAAACATGTTGCGGTTCTTGACGACTATATAAAACATATGCATTGGTTTGAGCTTGTTGAAACTTTTAGGAAACGAAATGAGATGCACATTCGATCTTTTATGAAACTGCAATAAATCAGAATCATCATAGTACTTTTCCCATCCCAAAGATGACAACATTCTTTCCAGCCTATCATATATAGGAAGTTACCACTTCATTCGTTGGTACATAAACCAGGATCTTATGTTGGCCCAAACCTTGAGAGGACTCACCTTCGGGGGCTCTCCACTAGTCGACGCACACCGTTCTACTTGAAAACCCAAACAACAGACATGTCTTTAGTTATTGATTAGATAGGGTTTTTAATTTTGGTTTTGGTTTTGATGAATAAGAATATATAGAATGGCGGTGGATCAAGGAATTTTTTCACTGGTTCCCTTGTCATGTGTTCTAATTTCATGCGACCAAACATAAAATTTTCAGGTCAATTCAAGGGTTCAGGCCGGTTTAACAGTTTTGAGATAACAAATTTCTCTCTTTGCCTAGTCTATGACAATTTTTTTCAAAATGTACAATCAAATTTTGAACCATGACTTGATGGTTTCTAATATTCACAACCCCCAAACCCAACAAGTTGACAAAGTTTCCATTCAAATTTCAATCCTTCATTACGTATGGCTATACATTCATTATAGAACGTCGAAATCAAAATGTCAATAAAAAACAACTAAATAAATTAACAAAAAAAGAACAATCATGAACAACTAGTAAATTGACACTTCAAAATTTTACAGACCGTTAAACAACAAATTAACATATTGCAATAATCAACTAAGAAATTAAAGTGTCAATTATTAAAGAAACACATTAAAAGTTTTTTAACATCAAATTGTTTTGTGTAGCACTAAATCATGTCCAATGATTACAAGAGGATGGCAGGTAAACGAGCAACAAGTTGCGTCGCAACCCCCTTTTGAATTGCAAATCCTACCCTGCTAAAAGTTTAAAACAACAAACAATATTAACATTAGAAATTAGGAATTAAAAGTCATGACTTTACCTGATTGGAGAAAATTAAAGAGAAGGACGAGAGCCTGGTGGGGGTTTCTTCAAGGTGGAGGCGGGAGAGGATGGGTGTGGTTTTCATGTTTTTGGAGAAAAGGTGTGGGTGCAGCAAGTGTTATATTATTATTTTCCTTATCAAACCCTAGAATGCGTTGGTTGGGTTTTGAATTAAAAAATACAGAAACGAAAAAATAAAAGAGATAAAACGCGCCTGATGGGATTCGAACTGGGTATGTGTAGGATTAGATGGAGGATTTCAACCATTGAAGGACTTTGTATTTTTAGTTATGGGTTCCTTAAATATTTACTTATGGGTTCCTAAGATATTTTTTATACATATTAATATTAAAATTTTCAAACCGACTGGATTCCTGAGAACCTACCCGATAGCCTTAAATCAGCCCTTAAGAATATGAATGTTTGGAGTCCAGAGTGGAGGTTTATATAAGAGCTGAGTTTCTAACCACCTGATATTGGAGAATATATACATATATCTCTTTATCTATTTGTATGGGTGGATGGGGTGGTGAGTGATTCTATCACCCCATCACACTATCACACCTATTACAATTTTACCATCTCATTTTCCTCAAACCCCATCACACTTATCACAAAACACTAGTAGTGGTGGGATCCTATCACATTGGAAAAAAAAATTAAATAAACCATTACATTAAATAAAAATAAAAAGTTATATTAACTAAAAAACTAAAAAAGTAGAAAAAACATACAAATAAAAAAACTAAAAGTTAACTTCTCAACCCCACTTTTCACAAATTCGTATTTTCGTTCAAGGAGAATCGACCGGTATGGTTCTTCGGCGTCTTCGTGCTTCTCTTTCAATACCTTCAAATCTTTATTTTTTTCAACTTCGGACAAATGTTTCATGAAGGTATTTTCTCTTTTTATCTTCAAGTCCGCCAATAACTTGCGTCGTTCTCGATTCTCCTCCATTTGCACCATTTTTGCAGACTTGTATTCGGCCATCTCATCCACCCAAAGCGCTTTCCCCTTTGCTACTTAACGACTCTATGCTTTTCCTTTGACCCACGACGGTCTCCGGTGTTGTGTCGTCAGTAGGCCGTCTCTAAGAATCTCCGAAACGTTATGGGCCTAGGGCGACTAAAAAAATCGGGGCCCTTATAAAATTTAAGTTTTAACTTTCAATTTTCAAATATGAGTAATTCTAATTTCAACTTTTAATTATTGAACATCAATACCTAGAATATATATTATATTAAAAAATAAAGAAACATTGGTCTTATTTGTTAAATGCATTGTTATACAAAACTTAAATGCATTTTGTGGGATTTGAATCTAAGTTCTCTGTCTTAAAATATAGTTCATTAACAAATTCATCTATCTTGGCTTTGTTCTCATTTCCCACACCAAAATAATTTAAATACACTTTATACAAAATATAAATTTTAAATTTTTAAAATTTCGGGCTCCCAAGAGTTTAGGCCTTGGGCCGTTGATAAGAGGGTAGATGGCCATGTTAAAATGTAGTTGATTATGTGTTTTTAAGTGAATTATATCATAAAACATGGTTACTTTGAGTTTGATTTGGATTGCAGGTAGCTGGAGCGGATTGGATGCAATTTTGGATAAACCAAATGGCTTTTAAATGAAAATATTAAATGATGATGTGATAGAGCTCTAAAATACGAAGACGTCGACCACATAATCGAATAAAACGGACTTCTAGCGAAGATTTTATGGCAAAAACGGACGCGTACCGGTAACCATCACAGGGCTGCACTGGGGTGGCGCCGGGCAGCGCCAGAATGCAAAAACCAGCGCTGTTCTGCGCTAAAATCAGCGCGGGTCAGAGAAATTCATTCCTCGGCCCAAGGCTGCGCTGGGTGGGGTGCCGAGTTGCGCCCGGGATCGCAAAAGTTTCGAATTTGAAGGATTTTTACCATATTTAAATATAAATTCAACCCCAAACGAAAATAACTTGAACCGTAGCCATTTTCGAGCTCCCAAACACACTTTTCATCATCCCAAACCTCAATCCAATCAATCTTTTTATGCAATCATCATTCCAATCATTCATTGAAGATCATATGATGAAGATGAGCGGCTAAACATTTATGTAATCACCTCCGGGTGTACGGTTTGTTTGTGAAACCCTTTAAACTTGTTTGATTTGGTGTTTGGATTGTTTTTCATTAGCTTGAAGAATATTTGTGATTTTAGTCATTTAAACAATTCACATGTGTTTCACTTGCTTATCTTTTTATCATTCGTATTTGGTTTTCTTGCATCGTGAGCAGTTTGATTTATGGGAGGGTAATTGATACATGTGGGTTGGTAATTAAATTGTACATATTATAAAAAACTTGTGTTTGGTTATCACTTGATTTAAAATTGTTCAACAAAGCCATATCTATGTGGTATCCTATCATTTAATCAGGTTTGGGTAAATCATTAAACCGGAAGCTTGGAGGGGGGTTACTTCTTTTCTATTATCGTTACAACTTTTTAAATTCATTTTCTTAAATTCTAAAGCAAACAACAAAACAAATAGGTTTTAATTTTATTAGTTAATTTACAAAGCTATACTTTCCACCAATTCCCTGTAGAGACGACTCAACTTCCATATACTACTATTTTCTTATATTTTTAATTGACCAAATGACATTGATCAAAATGGTGCCGTTGCTGGGGAATTGGTGCGCTTAGTTTAGTTTTTACTGATTACTGTTTTTTTTATAAAAATCGGAAAAAAAAAACAAAAAGTAGTTTATATTTCTAGTTTAGTTTAGTTGATTTTATTTCTTTTTATTTTGTTCAGTATTACACTGGGTGTGTTAGTTTGTGCAGGCACAACGAAATTCAAAGACACGATGATAAAGTGGTTAGAAGATGACCCATGTGATTGTTGCGGGAGCCCGTATCATTTGTTTCATGATTGTCTAGTGGCCCGTAGGAGGATTAAAGCATATAGGGAACAACAAGATCGAATCATATTCGGTTTCAAAAATCATGAAGGTTCACCTTTATCATCCTCATATCATCAGCCACTCTCGTCAAACACTTATTGCTATTCTTAGTCAAATGGTGTGTATCACGCGAACATACAATACCAGAACCATCAGCAAGGGAACCAAAGAAATTTTCAAAGAGAAACGTATAACCAAGGCTATCAATGAGGGTCACAACATAGTTATCAGGAAAATTGGCAAGAACAAGGTAGGTTCATGGAAGAATTGGCTGATTCGACTGCATCGTTAAAAGATATATACACTTATGGAGTTCATGCAGAAAATACAGAAGGATTACGACATCCAGGACAAGATTCATAGGGAATTGGTAAAGCAAGTTAACCAATTAGCAGAGGAAATCACAGATTTAAAGGCTATGAAAAACAAGACCACACAAAATCCTCCGATTCCTCAAGATTTCACAATAGAACCGGGTATGGTTAATGATGAGGTGGTAGATAAGCCTATGGATTTTTCGAACCAAGAAGTTGGAAAAGAGGTTGTAGAGATCAACACCATGCCAATTCTCACAGTCATTGAAGAGCCACATGAGGACAAGGTTGTGCCTGAGGATGATGGTGTAAAAGAAGTGGGAATGGAACTTGCAAAGCACGAAGCTGGTTGTTTAAATTATGTTAAAGACATAACTCAAATTCCCGTGGTTGTGATAGAATAAGCCATAAAAGAGGAAGTTACAAACCTCAAAAAGTATGTGATATCTTGTGTACAACCACTTGCAGACACACTATTAAAAACTGAAAATGTGGAGGCACACCTCCTAAAGAACCAGTGAACCGGGTAACTCTTGTGTATTCTAACCACCCTCCTATATTTATTATAAAAACCAAAAAATTTAGGGATGGTGGTTCGAGTGGAAAGAAGAGGAAGGTAAGTTGGGAGGACCTTGGTCGAATTATTGTGAAGAGGCCCTGTAACATTTGCGTATTTTCCTAACTTTATCGTATTTGCATTTTAGACCCCGTGTTCGGTCTTTTGAAGTTTTCAATAAAATTTGCGTTGCATTGGTCGTTACATCTTCGTTATATATGTGTTATTGTTAACTTTCTAATGAACGTGTCGAGGGACGCTGGAAAACGCCAAGGTTTTACGAGGAAAAAGGATAAAAAACTTAATAATATTTCGTGAATTTTATAAAAGATGGAAAAATATATAGTTTTAAAAGTTTTAAAAAGATTTTGGTTTGAAATACTTAACTTTGGTTAAGTTTTATAAGAAATCAAGTGCTTAAAACTAACCAAACTAATTAACTAATGGACTAAACTTGCCATATTTCAAAGTTAAAAAAAAATCTGAACTGGTACTATAGCAGCCGGCCGCTTTTCTGGCGGCCGGAAAATCTCCACTCCGGCGACGTTTTTTTTTGGTGTTTTTGGATGTTTCAACCCGAAATCAATGTGGGTTTATGTTTCTTCACTTGAAACCTTTGAATTCCCTTCATAATTAAGTCAAAAACACGCGTTTTTAAGTACTTTGTAACCAGGTTTAAAGTAGTAATTGCCGGATTCTTTAAACCTTGCAAAAACGCCTTTTCACACAACCATTATATAAATTAAGCATGGGGTTAGTTTCCTATGCTCATTACCTTCAAAACCCACCAAAAATTCCACGAAAAACCTGTCCAGAACACGTCTAAATTGGGAAATAGAGTGCGGCTATTGAAGCTCTGTTTGCGACTTCATTACACAACGTGAGTCCAACTTTTTGATGCCATTCTATTCCTTTAATCATAGTCTTTGAAAGATGATGTTTGTGAATATTAGTTAAGAATCTAGGGTTAGGGTTAGAGTATGAGGAAGAAGATGATGTTTGTGAATATTAGTTAAAACCTTTATTTTTCAAACAAAATAACAAATCTAGTTTCCTAGCCTAGTGTTACAGGCCCTTTAGTGATCCTACGAACATATCTAGGCTAGGAAGGAATGTGAAGTCGCGACACGTAAACTACCGAACATACATTGGGAATTCGGTAGGTAAATGTGGATCTCGATTGTCACATGGTTATTTGACGGACAAGCTGAATGAGAAGTATAAAACAAAAACTTGGAAATGTCAACTACCGAGCATACATGAAAACTCGGTGGGTAAATGTTCACTAAGACCACCATAAGAGATATAGTAAGTATGAAGTCCGGCTGAAGACTCATAAACTTAGCGCTCTCGGGAGGCAGCCTGAGGTACGTGTTTTATTTTATTTTATTTTATTTTATTTGTTTTGTGTGTTATCGTTGTTTCATAGCCATTGCAGCAGCCAAGTGTGGGAAAGTTGTACGGACATGATAGGTGTTGTGGGTGAAAATCCTCAGGTTGATTTTACCTCACTTCCCTAATGTGCCATCCCTAGGATGCTGAAGGACTTGACTAACTTCAGGATGTGACAGTATTTCAGCATGTGCACATCCTGAGAATGAGCTAACGAGTTGATTCTCCTATGAATGATTGGATGTACAAATAAGTTATAATATGGATTTACATGCTTGGTAACATCTATATTATCACCCCCAATTAAAGAAGTCAAGGATAGAGATACAACTCGTGGTCAAGATGGAAGATATAGTTAAGATGGAAGACATAGTCAAAACTGTAACCGATATACATTTAATATCGGCGAAAAAAGAGGAAACAGCTGAAACATTAAACTAGCTAAGGAGAAACCGTTGTAGCAACGTTCACCTGAGACGAAACATCCACAACGGGCATGAGAAGACTTCAAAGAACTTAACTACTTAGCGAGTTTCATGGGATTGTTTGTTTATTTCATGTACTATATAAGTGGGGGTATTGTACGAGTATAGGACACATTGCTCACACTATAGCTACACACATACACTTAGCTGATCACAAAACACTTGCATAATCATTGTAATCATAGTACACTCGTCCACATACTCATCCAAAGTTGTATCTTTTTACCATTTTAATATTAACAAACAAGGCAGGGGCGCAGACTCCTCCCGAGGTTTTATGCCGATGATCTACAATTGATCAAGGGCTTTCCTCGTAGATCGTGTGTTGTTCTTGTTGTTTATCACTTTATTTGTTCATTCTTAGCAGTTCCATCCTGAGGATATAACTGTCTATCCCGAAACTAACCTAAGCTATCCCGATCATAGTTGTTATATTTTTGCTTATTGAACATCCTGATACACCATCTTAAGAATATTATTGATTTACAAACATATTTCTACACATTTAGCACTCTACCTCACATAAACTAATTTGGAATAAAAAGTTATTTTTACTAGATAATTTTTGACCAAAACAATTTGGCGCCCACCGTGGGGCAAGTGGTGCTATTTTAAGAAAAAACTTTGTTAAAAACTTTCTTCATTTCCTTCTTTTTTACAAAACTTGACAACTATGTCGTCTTCCCAGAAAAATGTTTCCTCATCCATGCCTTCATCAACTTCTACCCGAAATACTGCCTTACCACCTCCACCTGCACTTTCAAGAAGTTCCACTTCCCAAATCCCACCTAGACCATCTGGATCAACTCCTCCTGTTTTTGTATCGAATGATGAATTACTTTCTATGTTTGCACTAATGAAAGATTCGATACATCAACAACAAGACACAAACCGGATGTTGATAAGAGAAATACAAGCTCTTAAATCATCCTCAAGAAGGCCAAGTGAAGACATGGGGACACCATTGCAGCCCAGGGCGTTAGATTTTAATTCTAGCTTCTCTGCTCCAGAAACAACTACTGCTCCCAGGATGGCGACTACTAGGGATACAGGATATGCACCTATGCCATCCCAAGGATATAACACTAACGGTAACAATTTAAGTTCTAGTACTTTCACTGCTAATGAGGTTGCTTCTTTGCAGGATACAGGAATAAGCCCTCAGCTAGCAAGGGAACTTCAGAAGATCAAGGATATGGTATCTAATGTGCCAGGGATAGTACAACCCATCCCTGAAGTATCCTCAGCATGCCATAGAGTGTCAAGATTTGCATCTCCCATATGCGATGCAGAGATTCCAAAACGGTTTCAAACTCCAAGTATGAAGCCTTATGATGGATCTACAGATCCTGAAGAGCATGTGGCTCAATATAGGGAAAGGATGGAAATAAATCCAATCCCTGCCAATCTGAAAGAAGCATGTTTATGCAAGGGATTTGGTTCAACTCTCACCGGTCCAGCCCTGAAATGGCTCCTAAGTGTTCCACCCTATTCTATTACTTCTTTTGCACATTTAATTAACATGTTTAATAAGCAGTTTTCTTGTAGTCGAACGTTTGACAAGTGATCTGTACAGGGTGACTCAACCACAGGGGGAATCACTAAGAGAATTCATTACTAGATTTGGAAAGGAAGCACTTGACATCCCAAACCTGGAAGTCACAACAGCGGTTCAGGCTTTCAAGATGGGACTGCAGAAAGATTCACCATTCTACCAAGAGTTGGTGATGAATCCATGCAGGAACCTAGATGAAGTCAGGAACAGAGCCTTAAGATTCATCCGACTTGAGGATGATAAGAAGATACAAGAGAGGATAGAATCATCCTCAAAATATAACCGTCCCAATCGAAAATCCACTCCCACATACGAACCATATAAGCATAAACCATATGCTAGGCCTGATAATAAGAAGGTCAATGTGGTAGAGGATGACGATGAGGATGACTGCCCTAAATTGTCAGACTATTGTTTTTCTGTGGATGTAACAGGTTTGATGTATGCCATGAAGGATCTAGGGGACAAAGCAAGATGGCCAAGGAAAGACAACAAGGCCAATGGAAAGACAAATCCAAATGGTGTGCCTTTCACGAAGATTTTGGCCATATCACTGAAGATTGCATTGCACTAAGAAAGGAGATAGCATATCTCTTAAGCAAGGGTCACCTCAAGGATCTCCTGGGCAAAAAGAAATCAAGATCTCAGGATGGCACAAACACCCCGGAAAGAGCAGCATCCCCACCTAAGGATGATGGCATTATCAACTTCATTTCAGGAGGGACAGACATTTGTGGAACCTCATACTCAGCTGCTAAAAGACATGCGAGGGAAACAAAGTCTGAAAAAGGAGAAAGACCAACGAAGACGACCATCTTGACAACCTTAAAAGTGATAAGTTTTGTGGAAGAAGACAGAGAAAACATCCTTGATCCTCATCATGACGGTTTGGTTATTACTTTATATATTGCTAACCACTTTTTTCGCAGGATTCTTGTAGATGGAGGAAGTTCAGTAAACATCATCCAGCTCGAGGCCCTCAAGAGGATGAACATCCCAGAATCGGAGATAGTTTCCAGGTCATCAGTTTTGGTGGGCTTCAGTGGAGAAACCCAGAGCATAGTGGGTGACATCAAGCTGCCAGTATATGTAGAAGGGGTGAACTCTATCCAGAGATTTTGTGTGATAGATTCCCTATCCTGCTACAATGTCATCCTGGGGAGACCCTGGATACATGATATGAAGGCATTGCCTTCAACATATCATCAATGTGTGAAACTACCCACACCTTGGGGAGTTGTGAAGGTCAACAGCGATCAACAAGAAGCTAAGGATTGATACACGACATCAATGAAGGCCTCATCCCGTCGAGCATAGCAATTACAGCAGGATGCACAGTTCCATCCTCAGAATGTTAAAGCACATCCTGATCAGGATGTAAAAGCCATCTGCCTTGACGACAACAACAAGGATATCACTTTGCAAATCGGTAAGAATATCCCACATGATATTGAACAATCACTAATATCTTTTCTTAAATGTAGGATGTCTACTTTTGCTTGGAAACATGAAGATATGACCGGCATATCAAAGGATGTCATTACTCACAAACTTGGGATTGATAAGAGTTTCAAGCCCATTCGTCAAAAAAGAAGGAAGTTTGCTCTAGAAAGAAATATCATCATCCAAGAAGAAGTAGACAGGCTGCTGAAGTCTAAAATGATAAGGGGAGTAAAATTCCCAAGATGGCTGGCGAATGTTGTGGTAGTCCAAAAGAAAAATGGGAAATGGAGAGTGTGTGTGGACTACACAGACCTTAACAAGGCCTGTCCTAAAAATTCATTCCCACTACCACACATAGATTCAATGGTGGATGCTACAGTAGGCCACGAGATGCTGACATTCATGGATGCATCCTCAGGATTCCAACACATACAAATGGAACCGGATGATCAGGAGGACACAACATTCATGACACCGTCAGTGTAACACCCCAACCGATGGCGAAAACATCGGGATGTTACGTATTGATGATTGTTTCAGTAGCACATGGTATAAATTAAATTTTAAATAATTTATTCAAACATAATAATCCAAAAATAAAATGATGTCTAATAACTTATTTTATTCAAACATAATAATCCAAAATTAAAATGATGTCTAAATAATTTATTTTAAATTTTAAATAATTTATTCAATACATAATATCAAATAACAAAACTTCAAATAGCTTCAATTAATAACTTCATGTATAATCCTCAAGCCTCAGCTTCATTGTTACCTAAAACATGTTAATTTTGAAAATATTTTTGGGTCAACAAAAGTTGATGAGAATTACATAGGTTTTCATAATCGAATAAAAAAAATGTTGTGCAATTCATGTGTCATGGCAATCTAGTCCATATGTGAAAACATACTAGAAATAAATCGAGTGCATAATCAACCCTTATGACTGTTATAATGTGGTACATCCCATACGCTCATGGTTCACTCGAATATGTTATGTGATAACAAACACCCACGCTACCTTTGTAGGAGGCACGTATCCGGGTGGGATTGTCAGTCCAATAAATCTATCAATGTATACCGTCGGCTGATCAATGTTAATGATTATGCTAGAATTGTGCTTACCCTTATCATGTTAAAGACATAATGCAACATAGAAAAACACATAGACACATTGATGATTGAATTGCATAAATGATGTTGTAACATGTTTCACCCCAAAAATGGTGATAAATAAAAAGGGGCTATGTAAAACTCACCTTAGCAAAATGTTATACTTCTTGAAAAGATTGAATAGTGGTGTTGCCCAAACAATGCCAAATATCACCCTATAATAAGGTAATAAATATGTCTAAGTCTATCTAGTCTACAAATGTATATGTTCTAGGGCTTCGAATTGGGGATAATTGCTTGTTTGATTAATATTAAAAATGTTTGATAAATGGGAGAAATTTAGTAATTTAAATAGACAAAAATCTTTTTATAAAATTTAAATTCAAGATGGTCACAAAAATGTGTTTAAAGTATAAAAATAGTTTTTACAAAATTATTTTCTTTAAAATAGAATATTAATTCTATTTATAACAAATTATCAAGATTTAACTTTAATATTTAAAAATACCAAAATTAAAGAATTATTAGTTTAAAATTTATATTTCGGTTCTAAATATTCAAAAATAATTTGTATAAAATTTTGGTGCAAAAATATTAAAAATTGGATTTATTATGATTTAATTATGATTAAAACTAACAAAAATTGATTAAAAATATTAAATAAATGATTTTTCAGAATTAAAATTCATTTCAGAAAAGTTAGTCATAATATAAACTCAGAATAATTTTTGTGGAAATTTATAAAATTGTTTTGATATTTTAATGGAATTTTATAAATATAATAGAATAAAATTGATTTAATTATTATATATATTAAATAAATTAATTTTTGAAAACTAAAAATTGTGAGTGAAACTTTTTCATCAGATTATCTTAAAATAATTTTTTTAGAATTTATAAAAGAGTTTTAATAATTTAAAACGAATTTATAAAATTATATGTATTATATATAATTTATTTGTTTGTTTGATTAAAAACAAAATAAAGGAAAAGGGTTTTGCCACAGCCGGGACTCGAACCCGGGTGGCTCAGGAAGATGGCACCAGACACAACCACTTGGTCCAGACCAGTGGTTGTGTTAGTTCTTGTTTTATTTAAAATAAATATAATATGCAAAATCGTGTTTATCCCCAAATAACCTACGAGCCCTAATTTTTCCAATTGATCAATTCACACATCAATAACCCAATTAACCTTAGGGCTATTGATGTGTGAATGCCGAAGGTTAAAACCCATAAAAAAAATCATACTTACAATGCAGTATCGAGCACGATTGGACAGTCAACTTAAAAAGTCAAAACGCGATTGAATTATCAAGAACAGAGGATTTTTATGAAGAATTGGGGGTTGGGAAAGATGAATTGGCGAGTTGTGATTGTTCAGGAATGATCAATTTATAGTGTACAGGCCTAGGTGATCGAATTGGCAAGTGTTGACCATCAATTGAATGTGGTATGCGTATTTGATTAAATTGGTATCAATTGATTGTCAATTATCGTGTGTCTGAGTCATAATAGACTGGTAATTGCGTAGTGATGCAAATCATAGGTTAATCACGAGTTATTGATGTTGTTTTTGGCAAGTCGCGTATCACAGTTGACTTTCCAAGTCAACTGTGAGGGTTTTAAAACAAGTAATATAATTATAAGAGTCCGGGTTTGAAACAAATATGAATGCTAGACCAGATGGTTTGTGAGTGTGTGTTTATTGAACCGGCTTGGGCGCGGGTTCGAGTCCCGGCCCAAGCACCATTTTTTTTAAATAATTATCCTTAATATATTCCATATATATATAATTTATATAGTATTAGGGTTTCCAAAATGCAACAAAAATAATTAAATGCACACATTAATACTGGAACTTGACGTTTTTATTAATAACGATGTGTAACGTACAAGTATAATTGCGTAATGTTACAGTCAGGTATATATTGTTATATAGCCATGCCATTTGGATTAAAAATGCAGGTGCCACTTATCAGAGGCTAGTGAATATGATGTTCAAAGAAAAGATTGGGGACACGATGGAGGTCTACATTGATGACATGGTAGTAAAATCTAAGAAAGTAGAAGATCATCTTCGGGATCGCAAATAAGCTTTTGACATTCTGGATGCTTACAACATGAAGTTAAACCCAGCAAAGTGCCATTTTGGAGTTGGAGCTAGGAAGTTTCTTGGATATTTGGTAACAAAAAGAGGGATAGAAGCCAGCCCTGAACAAATGAAGGCCATCCTTGATCTCAAATCCTCAAGAAATATTAAGGATGTGCAAAGGCTGACTGGCAGGATAGCAGCCCTGAATAGATTTATCTCGAAATCCTCAGAGAAATGTAAAGAGTTCTATGACATCCTGAAAAAGAATAACAAATTCGACTGGGGACAGAGGCATGAAGAAGCATTAAAGAAGCTCAAAGATTATCTTGAAGCAACTCCATTGTTGATGAAACCTGAGGATGGAGAACCTCTCAAGCTATATCTTGCAGTTTCTGGGAATGCAATAAGTGCTGTATTGGTAAAGGACTTCGAAAGGCAACAACATCTTGTCTATTATGTAAGTAAAACCCTCCTAGATGCTGAAACCAGGTATTCACATCTCGAAAAACTTATTTTAGCTTTAATAATGGCTTCTACTAAGTTAAGGAATTATTTTGAAACACATAAAATATATGTTCAAACTAACTATCCCATTAAAAATGTATTAAGAAAACCTGAAATGTCTGGAAGAATGGCAAAATGGTCAGTTAAATTAAGTGCCTTTGACTTAGAGTATGAGCCTAGAAATGCAATCAAGTCACAGGCCCTAGCAGACTTTGTAGCTGATTTCAATAGTGACTTCCTGAGTGAAGTAGAGTCTGAAGTTCAACAACTAAATGAAAATTTAGAAAAATGGACTCTATACACTGATGGTGCTTCGAATGCAAGAGGCACAGGTCTGGGAATACTACTAAAATCGCCACAAGGGGACAAGATACCCCATGCCATTAGATGTGCATTTCAAACAACCAATAATGAAGCTGAATATGAAGCTCTCATTGCTGGTTTACAACTTGCTAGAGATTTACATATTGTTAAAATTGAAGTCTTTGTTGATTCTTTGTTGATTACTAACCATTTCAATGGATCATATGCAATAAAAGGACAAAAGTTAGCCATTTATCTTGAAATCATTAAAAATTTAGCTACTTCTTTTGTAGAATTTTCACTAACACAGGTACCTAGGTAAGAAAATACTGAAGCTGACGCCCTAGCAAATCTCAGATCCTCCTTTAATTTACCGGAAGGATCCAAGATTCCCATCATTCACATCTTGAAACCGGCGATTGAAGAGTGGCATCCTGAGGATGGCCAGGCATATCCTGAGGATAAAACAGACCATCCTGAGGATATCACTGTTTTGGCCACTCAAGAACAAGACGACTCATCATGGATGACTCCCATAATCAAATATTTACAAGAAGATGTCATTCCTGATGAAGAAAATCCAAAGGCTTTCAGGATAAAGGTATCTAAATTTACAATTATAGACAATATTTTGTATAGAAAGTCTCTTGCAGGTCCATATTTGAGATGCCTCAACAAGGATGAAGAAAACAAAGTACTCAAAGACATCCACGAAGGAGATTGTGGAAATCATACAGGAGGAAGATCTCTCTCCTCGAAGACTCTGAGGACGGGATACTATTGGCCTACGATAAGGATGCCATGTTGTATTCCCAAAAGTGTGATGCATGCCAAAGACATAGCAACATACTTCACCAGCCCGCTGAACCACTACATCCTATTGTTCACCATGGCCTTTCATGAAATGGGGAATGGACATAGTAGGAAAGCTACCCAAAGCTCCTGGAGGAAAGGTATTCATGCTAGTGATGACAGATTACTTCTCGAAATGGATTGAAGCTGAAGCATTTGTGCAAGTTAGAGATAAAGAGGTGGTCTCATTCATCAAAAGAAACATCCTGACACGATTTGGAGTACCATCTGAAATCATTTGTGACAATGGTTCTCAATTCATTAGCAAAAGAACAACTGACTTTTGTGAGAGTTGCGGGATCATGATGGTAACTTCAACACCAGCCCATCCTCAAGCTAATGGACAAGCGGAATCCTCAAACAAAATCATCGTCAACAACTTGAAGAAGAAGCTTGGGGAAAAGAAAGGAAAATGGGCAGAAGAACTTTCATTTGCACTTTGGGCTGATAGGACTACTTCGAAGAATGCTACTGGTCAGACACCTTTCTCTTTGGTCTTTGGAACAGAAGCAATGCTTCCAACAAAGATGGTCATGCCTACAGTAAGGAAGCATCTTCAGGATGCAAATACTAATTCTGAAGCATTACTACAAGACTTGGAAACTGTGGATGAACTCAGGGATGCCGCTAAATTAAGGATGGCAGCATATCAACAAAGGATTGCTAAAGCTTACAACAAGAATATCAGGATAAGAAGATTTCAAGTGGGAGACTTGGTATTGAGAAAAGCCTTCCAAAATACAACAAAACCAAGCGATGGTAAGCTAGCTCCCAAGTGGGAAGGTCCATACTTAATCGATTCTGAAGCAGGAAAAGGAGCATATTGGCTGTCAACAATGGAAGGAGAGATTCTACCAAGAGCTTGGAATGCTATACACTTGAAATACTACCATGTTTAAGGATGCATATGAGAAACCATGATCCGAATCACAGGTGGGATGAAGGTGAAGGCCGATAGAGATGAATCATCTCCATATGTAAGTACTTATCCTTGATTTATTTCGATCGATTATATTTTCACTAAACATGGTCTAGAAATAGTCCATCCTGAGAATTTTGCAGTACCATCCTGAAGATGGAATGCTTAGAAAACTAGGGGGCTGGCCACCCTCTCCTCCGTTAAGGTGTCCGACACCTTCCTAAGGTTTAAAGGTTTTCACCTTTCACATTGGGTTAGCAACCCTCGCCTGGAGCGCACGATGCCCATGTATATTCTCGGGATGGTGGGACTAATCCATGTAAAAGTGGCTGGAAATTTCATTATCTTTGAGATATACGATGGAGCTCTTAAGGTTTAGACATTTTTCAATGTCTCTAATGGTTAGACGTTTTTCAACGTCTCTTTGGGCCTTGTCGCCAGTTATTCCTAAGGGCCTTGTCGCCAGTTATTACTAAAGGCCTTGTCGCCAGTTATTCTCAAGATGATATATAATGGTTTTATCACCAAAATATAACAAAAAGGTTTTTGATCCCAAATTAAACCAAAGGCCTAAGTCGCCAGTATAATAACAAAGCCTTCCTTTACAGGATATTATTAAGATTTAATTCTTCCTAAGGATTATAGACTTGAAGTCTATGCTGAAGATATTACACTGGGGATATCCTCAGGATGCAACACCATCCCAAGAATGAAGAAACTGGGGACATCCTCAGGATAATGAAGACTATCCTGACGATGAAAGGGACTTACGAAGAATATGATAAAATCAGGAAAATTGCTCAACAAAGAAGATACAAAAGGCATTATTTTTTATCATTCTTTTATAACACTAAGTGTTAGCTAATGTTTGCAGAATATCGAAGAACACAAAGCTGATAGCGTCAAAAAATTGTTATCATATTATTTATGCATCATGAGATCAAAATTTGATGTCAACCCCTGGCTTCATCCAAAACCAGGACCCATCCACCAGGGGTCAACATCTATGGTCAGGGTCAAATAAAAGATTTGGGGCTTCATCTTGAAACCAAGATCCCTCCACCCCAAACCTTATAATATCCTAGATTACTACATGCCAAAATAAATTGTCTGAAATTGTTCTACCAACAACTACCACAAAAGTTCAAATAAAAAGTGGGCTCCAGCCTAGTCAATACATCCTTCATCGCCCACTGGAAGATCCTTCACCACCTCGTCAATCTTGGCTTTAGTTGCTTTAGCTTCTGCATCCTCAGGATCTTCAGCCACATCCTCGGGATGAGCAACAGGAACAGGCTCATAAACCACCTCTTTTCCACCCAGGCTTTTGATTTTCTCCTTCCAAGCTTCAACATCCCAAGTATTTTGATCAAAACCTGGATCTTTGGCCTGGAGAGCCATCTTCACCCTAGCCTGAAAGACAGCAATACTAGCAGACTTGATAAGCCCATTCCTGCTATCATGTGCCTCCTTCTCCTGATCTAGTATGGCTTTAGCATGCTCAGCCTTCACCCTCTTCAACTCTGCTTCAGTCTCTGCTAGTTTGCTCTCAAGATATTTGCCTTTATCATGAGAAATCTTCTGAACATCTTCGAGCTTGGTTTGTGCCTCATGAGGTTCCTGAACAACAATATCCAGAGACTTTGACAGAAGCTCATGGCCCTAACAAGGAAAAGAAAAGGTAAGTATTATTAAATTTTTCTTATTAACATAACAGTAAAATTTTCAGGATAAGATCATACCTGGAGAGTGAATTGGGAAACCTTGCTCAGAATCTCTTGACAACTCAAACCCTCGAAAGGAATGACTTCCTGAGCAATGATAGCAACGGTATTCCCCTTCCTTTTCTTTGAAGCAGCAGCAACCCTAGATTTAGAAGGGTTAATAAGAGGGGTAGTCATCTTGGAGCTTGAGGGAGAAGGAGAGGCAATTTTGATAGCCTTAACATCCATGCTGTCAATGTCATCCAGATCAAAAGAAGCAGCTTTCTTGGCTGAGGCTAATATAAAAACAGAGTTAGCGAATAAAATAATAAACATTCTCGGGATGCAACATGACATGCTCACCAGACATCTTAGAAGCTTGGCTGGTGGTATGACTATCTTCAACTCCAAAAGTTCTTTCTAATTCAGGTATGAAGAGGAAAGTAGAAGAAAAAAGAAAGAAAATTACATTCTTAAAAAATCAGATGTGATTATAAAGGAAGGGATAAGCTCTAGATATAGGGTGTAGAAGATGATGCTTGTAACGGTCATCACGTATTTATCGCCGAGAAAGTAGCCGTTGTCATCTTGACAAGACATCCCATCAGTCATTAGAAGAGATATTTAGATCAAAAAATATTTTTACCTCAAAAGATATTAACGGTAACATATTTTTGGGGACAATTGTTGTGGGTGAAAATCCTCAGGATGATTGTTGAAAACTGGGTTGGAGGCATATGCTATGGTGCAAAACTAGGTTGTATAAATTGTTGAAAACCGAAGTTTTGCATATATCTAAAATTTGGTTTGGTTTGTGTTGGCATCTTTTAATAGTTTTGAGATTGAATATTATCATCTATTCTTTTAAGATGTGATAGACTGTTTAAGATGAGATTAGGTTGTTGAGAGAAAGATGGTTGATAGATTTGTGAGGAATGGATATGATTAGGCATGTGAGGGGTGTATAATGCTTAATTTTAGGAAGAAATTATCTTATTGTTTGGGAGCCATTAGTTTGTTTATTGATTTTGAAACTTATATATATATATATATATATATTATTGAAGTTTGTAGCCGTTGTATTGGGCCACTATCCTTCTTCATAATCAAGTCCGCACTCTCGAGCCACCCTAGCAAACTCCACATCTAGATGAGCACCATATCATGTAGTCCGTTCTGTGCTTCGTCCGTCCCTTACCACATGTGTTCGGACTTAAACTCATGTACAGTCTTAGAATCCATTCAAGATGACCTGAGGAGAAACATACTCAACATAATTAAAAAAAAATTACAATGGTCATTTGGTTTAACAAAAATCTAATATACTCTTAATATTGTCCACCACACAGGAAGAGACATCATTCAACAAATGATCATATATTTCAGTTGTTTCTAATTATGATTGTTCAAGAAATACCTTGGACAAATTATTTTAGTTGAATATTCTCTTTTATGTTTGTGGGGATTTATAATGAGAAGGAAAAAGATTTTGGATTCCCCTCCCCCACACATTCACATGTAGGTAAGTGACTAAGTGATGCCCAAAACTTATTCTCAACCGTTTAATAGGCTCGAACAAATACGCTTTATGTGTTATATATATTGCCCCACGTGACTAAAAACTCTTATATAAACCACCAGCCATCAACTCTAGATAGTCATATTTTTGTTCATATAAACCAAAATTTAAAACCTTAATTAAAGACATGTCTGGTGTTTGGGTGTTCAAGCAAAACGGTGTGGTCCGACTCACTGATAGCCCCGGAGGTGAGTCCTCTCAAGGTTCGGGCCAACGTAAGATCTTGGTTTATGTACCAACAAATGAAGTAGTGACTTCTTACAACGTGCTGGAAAGAATGTTGTCATCATTAGGATGGGAAAGGTACCATGATGATCCTGATTTGTTGCAGTTTCACAAAAGATCGAATGTGCATCTCATTTCTCTCCCTAAGAACTTTAAAAAGTTCAAATCTGTGCAAATGTTTGATATAGTCGTCAAGAACCGCAACATGTTTGAAGTAAGGGATGTGTAGCTAGTACCTTGGCTAACTAGCCAATCTCACAAGTTATATATGGTTTGCTAGGCCTTTCGGTTTGATTATCACATGCGTGTATGTTGTGTTTTCCGTATAAGTTTCCTATATTGAAGTTAATTAGTGGGTTACCATTTTACACTTAGAACCTGGAATTTAGCAACATATTACTAATACTCTTAAATTATAAGATGTTTGAATAAATTTGCAAAAGTTGTGTAACTTTATTGATTTATATAAGTCCTGAGTTTGGTTTGTGTTTGTATATATTTATGTTTATCTTGCATATAATTGTAAATAGAAAAAAGAAAATCTTGAACACTTATATGCAAAAATATATAGCAAATTACAACCTAACAAAATCCAAGATAAACACAAATGTGTTTTCGTAGCAAATATTATGGAATTTATCTAATACTAAGTGTTAATGAAAAAAAACGGGTGTGTTTTTTACAAGTAAGCAATAAGCGAGGGGCCATGCTTGAGAATTATGTTGGGGAATTCTGATATTAACACTTGGACAATTTGAATAACACTTTCAGATCGAAACAATTCGATAGTTCACTCAAAATTTTCTATTGGATAAAAGTCAGACGAAAATAAGCAAGAACTTGTATGTATTCCGTATTTAAATTTTAGAACCAATACCTGACCAAATGAGATGTTTTTCGAGTTATGGGGTTTAGGGCCAGAAACTACTCTCAAGCAATTTTCCATTTGAAAACGAAATTTCCTATTAATTTGGAGCCAAAATCTATCAAGAAATTTAAATGTAATTAAAATAAAAAAACAATAATATTCTGATTAATTTTTTAATGAATTAAATAAGCCAAAAGAGAATTTAGATTTGGTGAGGGGCTACACCCCTTCGACCCTGCTCACTAGTCGTGCCCTTGGACCTGGCCAAGGGGGCGTTGTCCATTTGAAATCCCATTGTATACTCAACCAAGCGTGCACTCCACACTCTACTAAATGATTGAGAGTTGAGGAGGGCTCGGAGAGGCCAAACCATATCCAGAAAATCTAGGATAATTCACCGATGATCATCGGGGAGAAGGGGGAAATGTCTCATCTGCTCAATTCTTCTTCTTCTCAAGTGCCCACAATCCTATGCGGAAAACACTTTTTTTTTTTTTTGTGGAAAATGAACCATATGTGTTGCAGGACACAA